>JASFYC010000174.1:0-12878 GCA_030412335.1 Botrylloides violaceus | reverse complement strand
GTAATATAGTTTAATATGTCCAAAACAATTTAGAAAATACGACACAACAAATCCACAACACACGTGCCACTGTTCACCCGACTGTCAACTGCCCACGAAGCTAGCAGGCACATCTAAAAGTCAGTGGCCAACATGGTTCACATGATCCAAAGAATAAACATATCACATTCCCTCCTGATCTGAAGATCATAGGATAACCAAAAAGAAGGCACTACAAAGTCAATCAACAAGAAAATCAGCCAACCACCAGGGTGGGGCCCTATCCCGGACAGGACGTTCATCATGTTGTTCATCGCCAGGCAGATCGGGGTTTTCATCCACGTCTTCATCCACTTCCTCCACTTCTCCAACGTCAGCGACCAGCTCCACGGGTCTTGAGTGATATTCACGAGTGGTAGCTTCTCTCAATGGCTCCATTGGCACGCGTCTAACATCGGAAATATGTCGGTTTCTGCCATTCACCTCTACCACAGTGTTCGCAATAATTCCTGTAACCTTTCCCTCTCCCCACGGGGTAGAACATCTGGCATTAGCAGGTTTTACAAAAACAGAATCACCAACCTTGTAAGGATTCATATCAGTCAACCTGCTCTTTTTTTTCCTTTGAAGTACCTGGCAATCTTGCCTGATACTTAAACACAGCTTCAGCTGGCACAACTCCAGAAGAGTTAGGGGTATGATTGTACCAAAATGACATTTCTTCCACACTCTTTCCAGATCTAGCAGCCATCCTTTTGATGCTTCTGTGGTTCCTTTCGATAATCGCGTTTCCAGAATGTCTGTAAGCGTAGCTTGTAAGGTGAGTCACCCCCCAGTCTCTGAAGAACTGAACTGTTTTTTGACTTATGAATCCAGGACCTTGATCTGTCAGTACTTCATCAGGTGGCCCCCTTTCCAAGAAAATCTGTTTGAGATGACGAATGATTTGGTCAGCTGACTCATTTGCCACCCTTCTCCATATTGTGAATCGGCTTGGCCCACAGTCAATCATACTCGAGTAAGGCCGGCCACCCACGTAAGTTATATCCAGTGCCAAACGTTCCCATATTCTCTCTACCGACAAATGGCCGTGCTCCCACTTCACGGGGCTTGGATCGACTTGTTTACACACTCTGCAATTCCCCACCACTTCCTTGACCAACTCTTGACACACGTCCTCCGAAATACACCTTTTGGCGAGGAATAACGTTCTTGATACTCCCAGATGATGCTTTTCGTGAATGCCACGTACCTGATTCTTCAAACCATTTGTTATACCAACAGCCATACCCGCTCGCTGCAACCAATTCCTGGGAACCCTTGTTAAGGAGTCTGCAATGTTCTCTGCTGATGGAACCAATCGAATTGTAACATTCAGCCCATATTCCTCAATGAGCTGAGATATTATTCCCAGCCGTCTTTTTGTCACCATTTCACCCAACCCGCCCACTTTAGGCCTGTGAGAGTCCTCCAGAATTGACCTTATCCAATGGTACACACTGGCCGAGTCCGTAACGACTTCTACAACCCCTATGTTCCACTTCAGAACCAAGCTCAAGCCTTTAATCACTGCTTCAAGCTCTGCAACATTGATATGCCCACCATCATTCTGCTTCCGCATCCATGCTGCATCCTCCACAACAGCACCATTCACTGTCACACAACATCCTACTGCCAAGTTACTGGCGTCGCACCAAACTTTCGCTTCACCATTCGAAGGCACTTGCCAAACCCCCTTCACTGGATCATTCTCCCGTACTTTCCCAAGTATCTCTTTGGCCAAAGTCTGAACTTTCTCTGGAACAGTCTCATCCCATTCAACTTCATTAGCTAGTCTCTTTACGTAGCTACACGCCACTCTCAGCCATCCAGCTACCGGGTAGTGACCAATTAATTTTCCAAACACTGAGAACACATCTCTTTTCGTCAGCACTTCCGACAACACCGGAAGGTTACCATCCCTCCCCCATTCATAAGCTCCATCTTCAGCTTCTGTAACCCTGAGACCAAGTACACGAGCATCTCTTAATGGAACGGGCGCTTTCGTCTCCAACCCATATGCGGCCAAGTGATCCTTTACTTTAGCAACATCTACCACACTTGCATCGACCCAGATGTCGTCAATATAGTGGTCAGTTCCTCTTTCCACCTCGTCGTCCAACTCGAGTACTGTCGCAATAATCTTCGACATAATCTTTGGGGCGACATTTAGCCCAAACCCCATTCTCGTCATCACGTAGCGTTTCCCTTTATACTTGACGACTTGGAACCTCTGCAACTGTTCCGACACGTGGATCTGCAAATATGCTTTCCTTAGATCAAGCAAGTATGCCTGGTCACTTCTACCTCTCCAAGATCTCAACTTTTCTTGACACACTGCCGTGTCCAGGCCTGGGTGGCTAATGATGTGGGTATTAAGTTCACGATAGTCCATTACAGGACGTACTTTTCGCTGCTTGTTCGGCTGCTTCACAGCCATAAGTGGAATAACCCCATCCTGCTGGCCATGTACTGAGGGGTCATACTCTTGCATCCATCCATCAGTAATCCATTGATCGACCTCTCTGGTGAAGGCCTCATAACACTCTGAGGGCACCGGGTACATCGGGCAACGATTCATTATTTTGGGTTCTTGCTCCTCCCACTTCCATTCCACAGTCCATTTCACCCCGTCGAAGGCAGCGTTGAAGTCGCTGTCATGAATTTCCAATGGCTGAACGCTTGGAGCTAGCTTTGTAACAGCACAGGCCCTTGCACAGCTAGTGCCAAATTTTACATTGAGGTCATTGTCAACCGAAATCCCATCAAGCTTTTTGATGATGTCAATCCCCAATATAACTTTCGCGTCGTAAACCAAATCAGAGGCCACCAAAAACCTGGTCCCTACTGCAATACCATCAACCATCACCTCGGCCCATACCTCCCCAAAGCAATTAGTGAGCTCCCCATTTAACATTTCTACAACTCGACGAGGTCCTTTGTCTTTTGAAGTTCTGCCACCAATTCTAATCTTGTTATCCAGTCAGCAAATTCTCCTGATGTTTCACAGTCCACGTATCTTTTCACTATGTCAGTCAACTTCACGTTCGCCATAATGCCGTGATAGCTTGTAGTAATATAGTTTAATATGTCCAAAACAATTTAGAAAATACGACACAACAAATCCACAACACACGTGCCACTGTTCACCCGACTGTCAACTGCCCACGAAGCTAGCAGGCACATCTAAAAGTCAGTGGCCAACATGGTTCACATGATCCAAAGAATAAACAACAGACACCGTGGGTGACTGGACTACCTCGAGAGGGAGGGAGTTCCATATGTGGACTACCCTGACAGCGAAGGAGTATTTCCAGCAATCATGATTGGCAACGGGTAAATAGAGCTGGGTGACTGGTTAATTAGCTTAATCGAGTGATCGCTAAATTGTTGCGGAATTCAAAGTCCCCGGCGATATCTCGAACACGAAAGGTTTGCGTGGCAACCAAGGACAAGCGGGGTATCTGGTCTAAAGTCACCGCTAAATCATGAGCACTGTCAGCAGTGATCTGCTACGCCCGTCCACAGATGGAACATGGCGAACTGCTGATGTATAGCAGTTGCTGATGGAGCAAGTAGCACATACAGCCAATTTACACTCTGGCGGTCTATTTCGGCAGAGCTATAGGCTATAGGTAATGCAAAATCAATAGTAATAGCATACCCAAAGTATCCTCAAAATATGCTGTATCTGTGGATTTGTCAAGTTTTCTTGATCTTATGTTATCAATGTCGACCTAAACACGCAAATGCACCGTAAATTCAAAACATTTATCATTGGTTCCTTCTTTGCCGGAGAGTTGTGGATGCGCCTAATGATAGTGATTCGAGCTATAAACCGACAATATGGACTATTGTGCTATAGAAGCATTGACTGGCGTACGTAACCTGCTGTGTAGTTGAAAAACACCATAAATATAAAACTACTTCTATACGCAGTAGGCTATCCATCTACTGTATATGCTTTTCAAGAGCACTGCGTGGGGATAACAACAGCGCTGCACTAACCTTTACGGGAGCCTTCCGGTCAGTCTGTGGCTTTTGCTGAAGACTACCATATCCAAAATTCACCACATCGTCCCTCGTTGATATGAGATTACCTAACGTAACACGCGGTAACACGAGCAATAATGCTATCAACTGGAACTGCATGATCAACATCAAAATGCAGTACAGTATATGTTAAGCACCCTTCTCGTGTCCTATCGACGTAAATCAGTTTACTTCTGCTTGTCATGCTTCTGCAAACAATTACTCGTCAGCGCAATTGTTTAATTATTTCTTACTGCAAACTTACTGTCCAAACTAGCTATGCGGTCATATCAGTGCCTCGTTTTCTGCGATTCAGTAGGCAATACTGTAGGTTGAACGAGTGTCACATGTTTGTACGCACAGTCACATGTCGTCGTACCTCTTTCGTCTCTGTCACTTTGGTCTCTAGCACTCCCTCCTGCTTACGCAATAGACCGATACCCCGAGAACCCAGTAGAGCGTGAAGTGGAAAACATCTGCGTCTCGTTCGCGAGCTGCAGTGCGCCTGTGTGCAGGGGAGATGAAGTACTGCACTAGCCCTAACGAAATAGCTGGAACAATTGACATATTCGGTGATTGTCGAAGTACTATAGATTCGACTGAACTAATTTTCGAACTCCGGAATCGTCTACGAGCTGAGAAGTAGGACATTGAAGTTGGCGACATGCACGGAAATCATATACGCGGATATGCCAATATTCCATCGAATATTGCGTATAGCCCTGACGAAATAGCTGGAATAATTGACATATTTGGTGATTGCTGTAGTATTTTAGATTTGATAGAACTAACATTGTAACTCCGGAACCGTCTACAAGCTGAGAAATAGGATGCTGACGTTAGCAACATGCACGGAAATCATATAGGCCTACGCGGATATGCCAATATTCAATCGAATGGTCTTTGTCTAACCAGGGATGTCTTGAGTCAAGACATCGCTGGGTCTAACACAAATTCCAGCTATTTCGTTAGGGCTATACGCAATACTCGATGAAATATTGGCATATCCGCATATATGATTTCCGTACATGTCGCTAACGTCAACGTCCTACTTCTCAGCTCGTAGACGATTCCGGAGTTCGAAAATTAGTTCGATCGAATCTACAATACTTCGACAATCACCGAATAAGTCAAATATTCCAGCTATTTTGTCAGGGCTATACACAATATTCGATAGAATATTGGCATATCCGCGAATATGATTTCCGTGCATGTCGCTAATTTCAACCTCCTATTTCTCAGCTCGTAGACGATTCCGGAGTTCGAATATTAGTTCGGTCGAATCTTCAGTACTTCCACAATCCCCGAATACGTCAATTATTCAAGCTATTTCGTTAGGGCTGGCGCAGTACTTCATCTCCCCTGCACACACGCTCACTGCAGCTCGCGAACGAGACGCAGATGTTTTCCACTTCACGCTCTACTGGTTTCTCGGGGTTGCACAGAGACTGCGCTCAGTGTGTACCTTCGATATTTTGAATTGGTAATTGGTAATTTCCGGTGATGATTGCGCATGGCTAGTTTGTGCGTCTAGGTGATGGACCTCGCCCATTCTCGCTTTGTGTTGCAGTAGTGCGGTCAGGTTTGAAACTAACTGTCGTGTTTTGTATTTAAGAACATACTCTAGTCCTATCGTAAGACTATAAGTTATAAGAATTACTGCCGGGATAGTCGGTAAGTTATGCGAATGTTAGAACTGTATTTCTAGATGGTATGCTTATCGATTCTTTCGATTTCAGTTTACCGCACCCGCACGCACCCGCAACGCACCCGCAACGTACCAGCAACGCACCCATACCCTCAACGTACTCACACTCGTATACATCACTGAAACCTGTCTATTAATTTCTGTCTTGGATTTGATATGAGCAATTAAACTTCTTATTTGAAACTGAAGTTGAGAAGTAAAGAATTAGAATTTAGTGCGCGTAGAACGATATTCCTATATGCCTGGAGTCGAAGAGCAAGATTAGGTTCCGGACATAACAGTAAACGACTCAAGTCAGTAAAAGAGTGCCAGACAACAAAAGAATCTGCCACGAAGAATTGCGATAGTTAAGGAACCAAGTAAGCAATTGTAATAACATGAACCCAGCTGAAGATTACCAAGACATGCTGGCCAAAGGATCAAGAAGAAAAACGCCTACGGTTAAGGGCAAAGCATACCAGCTAGAACTGCTCAAAAAGAACCGTAAGTCTGCATTTACTACCTTTAACAAGTCTGTGACAAGTCTCCAGTTAGCAATGACACGGCCGAACTTGTATAATGTGAAAGCCGAAAAGGCTCGTGTGGAAGCTGATTTTGCTGCTTGTGGCGATGCTCATGGAAGGTTAATATATGCTCTTAACTCAGATGATTCAGAGGAGAGCAATCACACATTCAACAAGATCCTAGAAGGTTACAATGAAATTATGACCACAGTTAATGAATCAATTAGACGCTTAGAGTTGGAAGCTAGTGATGCAATATCACTTGGCGAAAGTGCTTCTAGTCATTCAAGGACGTTCTCTATGAAATCAAGAGTGTCTGACAGATCTCGCACTTCCGAGTTAATAAGGAAATCACGACCTGACGCAGTAAGGTCAGAACGCAAAGCAGTATTGCCTGATGTGAAACGAGAAACACAGCTTCATAAAGCAGCTGCAAGACAACAATCGCTCTTTGACGAGCAACGGCAAGAACTTGACTTGGAGCGAAGAGAAATGGAAGAAAGACGTCTCCAGTTGCAAGCAGACCTGGAAGAAAGTGAAGTACAATTACGGTTTCAACTTCGTAAATTGAATGATCAATATGCACAAAGCCACACTTTAAAACGTTCAGAAGAAAGAGTAGGCTATAGAAATGAATTTCACATGCCTCGAAGTCAACCAACCGATCACAATCCTAGAGCTAGAAGATCATTCATTGATACCAAAGAAAGAGTTTTCCGTGACAACATGATACCGCCTATGCATGAAACGTTTCCAAAGACATCATGGGGAAACGCTCAAGTTGGAGAGGCTCGTCCAAATAATCAGGTTCTTAGACGATTACCTGCAGAAGAACTGAACGTATTTGATGGTTCAAATGTTTTGGAATACCCCGTCTGGAAAAGTAGATTTAAAGATCTAATAGAAAGAAATGTTTTCGAGGCAAGTCGACGCATTAATTATTTATTTAATTACACCAGTGGTGAAGCAAAAGAAGCAATTGAAGGGTTTGCTATAGATCCCACTGATGACAATTACATAGAAGCCATGGCCACGTTGGATAGATGGTATGGAGATGAATTGTCAATATTAAGAGAATACAAGATGAAATTACAGAATTGGCCGGTCATTTCAAGTAATGATGGCGGCAAAAGTTTTCGCAAGTTCTCCAACTTTTTGAACAGTTGCAGACGTCTGATGCCTGGCGAAGGTTATCGTCCGGCTTTAGATGATGAAGAATTGAATCAAAAACTTGCCGTTAAGCTTCCTAAAGCCTCAAGAGAATCATGGTCTAGGAAGGTTTACATTTATAAAGAAAGACGAAAATACGAAATTGAAGAAGCAAGGAAGCGTGGCATTGATGCACGAGCAAGAATGCCAGGTTTCCCTTCCTTTGCTACGTTCACAGAACACGTACAAGAAGAAGCATTTGTTGCTTCTCAACCGGTTGTTGGTACAGCGGTGTTGGACCAAATTGTGTCAGAACAAAGAAAAACAAGTTCTCAAAGTCGCCCGAAGTATGTTAAGACACGTTCATTTGCTACAAGTATTGGTAATGACGAGAATCATGAAGGGAAAAGCGAGTCTTGTTCCAAGAACTGTCCGATTTGTAACCAGTTTCACACGCTGGACATGTGCAGAGTATTCAAAGAAAAATCATACGATTCCAAAGTCGAATACATCAAGAAAAATGGGATATGCTTCCGGTGCTTGGAAGTGGGCCACATCTCAAGGTATTGCAAGAACCCACTCTCATGCTCTGTTTGCCACAAGAAACATCCCACTATATTGCACTCGTACCAACCGGTGAAAATTAAGAAAATCGAGGGCACAAGAACTGACAAGCAGCCTTCAGACTCACAAAGTGCCAGTTCGTCTGGTGCCAAAGCGACGTGTATGGTAGTCTCAGCAGCAAGAAATGTTAGAACTACAAAGATTGTTCCTGTGTATATTTATCGAAGTGAAAACCCAAGCACAAAACTGAAAATTTATTGTGCACTCGACGAACAAAGTGATTCATGTTTTATATCAAATGGACTCTGCAAGAAGCTTAAGGTAGAGGCCACAGAAACCACGATTCAAATAAACTGCATGGGTACAAGCGTTACTTCAAGTGCGCTCAAGGTAAAGTCTTTGATTGTTGAAGGTTTGGATCGCAGCAATGCGTTGAATTTACCACCTTGTTATTCACGTGAAAAAATTCCCGTTGATTGTAATCAAATTGTAAGACGAAGAATAGCTGAACTCGAACCGAGTTATAAAGAAATACTGAGTGAAATACCAGAATTTGATGAAAATGTCAAAGTGGAATTGCTGCTTGGAACTAATTGTCCAAGAGCACTCAAGCCGATAAGAGTCATATCAGACCCTGTCTGTGATAGCTACGGAATCAAAACAGTGTTGGGTTGGAGTATAGTTGGATTGCCAGCCCAAGCTGGTCAGAGCGAAGTTTTATCCTGCCACAGAATACAAAGTAAAGAGATGATGGCAAGTAGATTGATACCTCTGAGTAACACGAAAGAAATTGTGTCACCAAAAACTGTTTCTCAATTTTTCGAAATGGACTTTTCAGAATATAGATCAAAGTCAGGCTTCGAATACTTCCAATCAAACAGTCAAACAATGTCTGTAGAAGACAAGAAGTTCATGCAGAAGTGTGAACAGAGTATTACGATGAAAGACCAAGGACATTATGAATTGGCTTTACCATTTCGTGATGACAACCCAACAATAGTGAGCAATAAGAACTTGGCCTTGCAACGCTTGAATGGTGTAAAGAGGCGCATGCAACAAGACCCCAAGTACAAGAAAGACTATTTTGAATTTATGAATAAACTCATACAAAAGGGACATGCTGTTAAAATCGATGGACATGATGTTGGACAAGTAGGAAAGAAATGGTATCTCATCCACCACGGAGTATACCATCCAATGAAACCTGAAAAAATCAGAGTGGTATATGATGGGAGTGCAAGATACCAAAACATGTCTCTCAATGAAATGATATTGGCTGGTCCATCTCTGACGAATTCTCTTGTCGGAGTCTTGCTGAGATTTAGAAAGGGAATATTTTGCTGGATGGCAGACCTAGAACAGATGTTTTACTCGGTACATCTGTCTCCTGAACATCACGACTTCTTCCGTTTCTTGTTTTGGGAGTCTGAAGACATAGAACGTGATCCTGTCGAATACAAAATGGTGGTGCATAGTTTTGGAATATGCAGTTCTCCTAGCTGCTGTGTGTATGCACTCATGAAAACAGCAGATGACAACAAGAAAGAATTTGGTGAACACGTGGCCAAGATCATTTTTGAAAATTCATATGTGGATGATATATTATGCTCTCATGACTCATTGGAAGTTGCTGCAAAACTAGCAAAACAGACTAAAGATCTCTGTTTAAAGGGCGGCTTCACACTTGGAAAGTACGCTGCTAATGATCCAAGAATCCTGAAAGAAATTCCAGAAAGTGAACATTGTAAAGAAATTAAGAGCCTTGACAAAGACCATTCTTCTTTACCTATACTTAGAACATTGGGCGTTGAGTGGTCGTTAGAACATGACAGCTTTATGTTCAGAATCACGTTGAAAGATCGCCCCTTTACTAGAAGAGGGATTTTGGCGACCATCTCAAGTGTATGGGATCCATGTGGTTTCCTTAGCACAGTAATGGTTGAGGGAAAACTTATTCTACAACGTCTAACTAGAGATAACAAAGATTGGGATGAAGAAGTTCCCACGGACTTGCGCCCAAGATGGGAAAGGTGGAGAAATGGGTTATCAAAACTTGCTCATCTGAAAATCAGCAGGTGTTTCAAACCTCCAAATTTTGGAAAATTACAAAGAATAGAACTTCATCATTTTAGTGATGCTTCAGAATATGCTTACGGTCAATGCTCATATTTAAGACTCATTGATGAATATAATCAAATACATTGTTGCTTCGTGATAGCTAAGGGTAGAATTGCACCTTTGAAATCAATTTCGATCCCGCGACTTGAATTGACTGCAGCCTTAGTATCTGCACGAGTTGCTGTTGTCCTAGAAGAAGAGTTGAAATATGAAAGCATCAGTCACACCTTCTGGACTGACAGCCAAGTGGTTCTTGGATACATTTCCAACGAATCTAAAAGATTTCACGTTTTTGTTGCAAATCGTGTATCAGAAATAAGAGAAAAAAGTGATCCAAATGAATGGCATTTCATAAGTTCAAAGTCAAATGTTGCTGATGATTTGTCTCGTGGTATGACTCCTTCGGAACTTACGGCGGACTGTAGATTTCTGAAGGGACCTGAATTTCTCTGGCACCGCCTGAAGGTAGAAGAAAATTGTAAAGCAAGCAGTTATAAAGAACTAGAGCTTTCGAATCCAGAAATCAAGAAAACTGTTTTAATTACAGAAATGGAGGAACAACCTAGCATGTCACAGTTAATTTCTAGGTTCTCAAAAATGCAAAATGCTTTAAAATTCATCATGGTTTTCAAGAAATACATCGAATACCTGAAATGGAAATCGCAAAATAAGAAGGATCAGTTTGAAAGAAAACACACCGTGTCTGATTCACTAGCAGCAGAAAGAATCTTGATCCAGGTTGCTCAAAGGGATACATACGGTGATGAATTTAAAGTTCACAAAGGGCCCAAAGAAGACACATCTTCAGGTCAGAAGCAATTTGTTGATACAAAAGCTTCAAAATTGTTTCGCTTACGTCCAATTTTGGATGAATTTGGATTGCTACGGGTTGGTGGTAGATTATCTGCCTCTGCATTATGCAATGAATTGACACATCCTGTAATTTTGCCGAAATCACATCATGTAACCAAGCTTATTATTATGAAATTACACGAAAAGGTTCATCATCAAGGTAGAGGTATTACGCATAATGCCATACGAGAATCTGGATATTGGATTATAGGGGGAACTTCCTCAATCTCAAATGTCATATCCAATTGTGCTACCTGCAAAAGATTAAGAGGACGGGTTGTGGAACAAGTGATGGCAGATCTTCCGATTGATAGATCGGAAACTGAGCCTGCCTTCACCTATTGTGGATGCGACTTATTTGGGCCTTTCATTGTAAAGGAGGGGAGAAAGGAGATCAAGAGGTATGGCGTTTTATTTACCTGTTTATCATGCCGGGCCATACGTATCGAAATATCCCCTAGCCTCGAAACGGACAGTTTTATCAATGCTTTACGACGTTTCATTTGTCGAAATGGCCCCATCAGGCAACTTCGATCAGACAGAGGTTCCAATTTTGTTGGCGCTTCCAATGAACTAACTCGTGCCTATAAGCTAATGGACCATTGTAAGATTAAGGAACTTTTGATTCAAGAAAATTGTGATTATTTCCCGTTCAAATTCAACATGGGATCTACTAGTTACCAAGGTGGCGTGTGGGAACGTCAAATTCGTTCTGTGAGATCAGTTCTAAATGCCATACTTATGACAAATGGGCATCAATTAGATGACGATTCATTACGAACTTTCTTGGCGGAAGCCGAATCAGTAGTTAACAGTAGGCCTTTAACTATTGAAAACTTAGCAAATGTCGATGGACCTTTGCCATTGACTCCGAACCATATACTTACCGGAAAAAGAAGATTAGTGTTGCCTCCTCCTGGACATTTTTCGAGACCCGATCTATATACAAGAAAGCGCTGGAGAAGAGTACAACACTTGGCTAATGAATTTTGGCAACGTTTTCGTAAAGAATATTTACAACTTCAACAACCAAGATGCAAATGGAATTACCTCAGAAAGGATATGCAAGTAAATGATGTCGTGATAGTGGTTGATGACAATCTACCCAGAAATGCTTGGAAGTTGGGAAGAATTGAGAAGATTTATCCAGATGATGACGGTCACATTCGTAAAGTCCAATGTAGGATTGCAAATGAGTCTTTGGATAGTAAAGGAAAGCCTTTCAAGGAGACTGTCTTCTTGGATAGACCCATTCAGAAACTGATTCTCTTCTTGAGATCCGAGAACTCTGGGGATTGATTCCCGACAAGGAGCCACTTTATCCTTATATTGTTGATGTTGGATTAATTTGGTTTAGAAATGCTTACATTTCTAGGAGAGCCATGTCACAGAGACTGCGCTCAGTGTGTACCTTCGATATTTTGAATTGGTAATTGGTAATTTCCGGTGATGATTGCGCATGGCTAGTTTGTGCGTCTAGGTGATGGACCTCGCCCATTCTCGCTTTGTGTTGCAGTAGTGCGGTCAGGTTTGAAACTAACTGTCGTGTTTTGTATTTAAGAACATACTCTAGTCCTATCGTAAGACTATAAGTTATAAGAATTACTGCCGGGATAGTCGGTAAGTTGTGCGAATGTTAGAACTGTATTTCTAGACGGTATGCTTATCGATTCTTTCGATTTCAGTTTACCGCACGCACCCGCACGCACCCGCAACGCACCCGCAACGTACCAGCAACTCACCCATACCCTCAACGTACTCACACTCGTATACATCACTGAAACCTGTCTATTAATTTCTGTCTTGGATTTGATATGAACAATTAAACTTCTTATTTGAAACTGAAGTTGAGAAGTAAAGAATTAGAATTTAGTGCGCGTAGAACGATATTCCTATATGCCTGGAGTCGAAGAGCAAGATTAGGTTCCGGACAT
>JASFYC010000170.1:0-192055 GCA_030412335.1 Botrylloides violaceus | reverse complement strand
TACCTCTCTTTAAAAGCTAATGCCACACTTGGGCGCAAAGCTTGTGAAACTCGGCACATACCATACGGACATGTTCCTCAAATGCCAGACAATTTTCTGCACACATTCACAACCATGCAGTAAAGTTACGCATCAGTGATATATATATATTTCGACTCCATGGCGATCGCGATTTTCCGACCTTTGGCACGCTGAAATTAGCGGCCATGGCCGCTACAAGAATTCCGCTGATACGTTCGTTCCCTGTGGTGTAATCCACTTTAGTTGGGATGATGGTTGCAAGTGTGATGGCTAACTTCACCCTGGTACCGTTTGTCAGTCCAATAGTCAGGTGTACGTCTATATTTCTAATGAGCTAGTATAGTCCAATGTCTCGTCGTTTCGGTCTACGATCTACCGGTGGTTTTGTTTGTTGAGCGTTGGGGTTGTTGCCTTAGTCCCGACCGACGTAAAGGGTGAACGGGAAGATATTATTGTGGAGTTCAATCAGTAAATTTTGCGACCTTGTAAAATAATACCGCAAGCTTCCATTTCCAATAGCAGTGTATGAACTTTTCAGATGAATGGTGGCGTTGTTAATAAGACATTTGATCCAAACAAGGAATCGTTGAAATTACAAAGAGTATGTAAGGGGTTCTCCCATCTAGTAGACCAAGCACACATGTCTTCAATGAATAAAGCGGCAGTTCTTATTGCAATATTTCAATATGATGGCAAGCCCCATGTGATATTGACAGAACGCTCGAAACATCTTCGAACGCATGCAGGACAAGTTGCCTTACCTGGTGGAAAAGTGGATGAAACAGACAGATCTATTGCTGATGCCGCAATTAGAGAGACAGAGGAGGAGATAGGTCTCCTTCCAGAACATGTTCAAATAGTGGGAGTATCGTTGCCAATATATAGTTCTGTAGCTAAACTGAATGTCTTCCCTGTAATTGGATTTATCAGGAATATTGCTGATGTCAAACTGAAGATAAACATTGACGAAGTAGCAAGTATTTTTGCTGTTCCACTCGAAGCATTCTGTGAAACTTCTCATTATATGACCTTTGGCAAGTATCATTATCCAAAGTTCGAATGGAATTGCTGCAGCTACAGATTACTGAATTCGGTAGAAGTATCTGAGACAGTTAAGCAGCTGCTTTGCAGTGATAAACAATATGTCATATGGGGCTTGACAGCAATCATGCTATATATCTATTCTTCCATTTTCTTTGAACATGATCCAAAGATCCTTACCTCTAATTCAAGGTTAAGCTTAAACATAAACAGCCAGCAATCATCACCAGTTCAATTATCAGGGAAACTTTAATTTCTGATAAATTCCATAAGCTCCTCCTGCTCCTGTAGGCTACCTATGCGTTTTATATATATATAATTCATAGAATAAGGTGAAAGATTTCACTGTGTATACCTGTTTTCATTTCTAATTTTCCTTGAGCTTTTTGTCTTGAAAGTATGGAAGCACTTGCATAAAGGCGTGCTGACTGGTGGTGCTGACTTGCATCTCATAAGTTTGTTCTTTATGGTACCGGTAACATTTTGTTTTTGACTACAGTACCCAGAATTTTAGTATATACCGGTATTTGTTTTTACAGAATAAGTTGATCTTTTCTCTTCAATTTGTATATCATCATCGGTCTGGATGATCATCAGATTGTATTGAGTTTTGACTTTACATCACATCTATGTGTCCTCATGTTGTAAACTAAAATCTGTCTCTCTCCACCTAGTCTATTTCAATAGGTATATAAAAAGCCTTAACTAGCAATTATGTTGATAAAATTAACAGTTACCGCCGGATGTACTATGCAATAAGTTTATGTTGTATTCTTTGTCGGTTATAATTCATTGTGATCTTGCTTAGATTGTTCCTCAAGTTGTATTTGCATTAGTTAGGACTACTGAGCAATGACTCGGTGGACTAGACATAAAGGAAAAAAAGTCTTTGATGAAGGCTCCAAGTGGGAACAGCTGAAAGAACATGTGGGAAATGATCCCAGCAGTTCAGGAAAGGATGCAAATGACATGTCACGACGCAATGCTTTTGAAAATCGCGTGACTCAACTACAAGCCGCCCAGGAGATGGCAGTCAAGAGAAACAAACGATCAGAAAACAGAAAAGTAAAGAGACAGCGAAGAAAGATTGACTCTATGGTATGTTTTCACTGCCGCATGGCAGGTCATGGAATGGCCGATTGTCCAAGACTTTTACAAGATAATGAACATGGTGCTGGGATATGTTTCAAGTGTGGCTCAACAGAACATAACGCACGGTCTTGTTCTGCTAAATTGCCTCCTGGAAAAGAATTTGCCTTTGCTAAGTGCTTTGTGTGTGGCGAGCAAGGACATCTCTCTAAAAGCTGTCCGGATAATCCCCGTGGAGTTTACCCGATGGGTGGATGTTGTAAACTATGTGGCTCTGTGGATCACTTTCAAAAAGATTGCCCAGAGAGACGCATCAAGGATGATGTAGCAGTGTACAGACTTCAGTCAAATAATGGTAGTTCTCAATATGTCAGTTTAGATGATGAAATAGCATTGTACGAAAGTGATGATAATGCGAAGAAACCCCCACCAGCTAAGAAGCCAAAAGTTGTTAATTTCTGACGCGGTGAAAATACTGTTGTAAACTAACTAAAATATAAAATCATTATGATAGCCTACTTCTTAGCTTGAGTTGCGCGGTTTGTATTTTCTTTGATGACTTGTTGGTTTTTCAAATCATCTATATTGATGATGATGCATTTACAATTGTCAGATTACACGTTTTATCATTAGGCCTAGTATACGACTTGAGACCAAACGATGACTCTGCCAACCGTTGATGGATACAGTTATTACATCAACCCAAATGATTCAGATGAAGATGCCTTTGGGAAGAGCAGGTACTTTGAATTTGCAACGCCAATGTTAATTTAGAAATTTTCAAAGGGTGACTCAGTTTTGTGTTTTAGTTCAGATGAAGAAGTGTTAGACGAAGTGGACGTCTTCCTTTATGGAACTCCAAAGCAGCAACGAAAGGCTCTGAAAAATCTCACTGGTAGGATAGTGCCTTCTGTTCAACAATTTCTGAAAAGCATTTTTTACTTGTCAATTAAATTATCTTAATGCCAGAAGGTGCCAGTTGTTTAGAACTTGTAATCTACAGCTTGTGGATGACACATCTATTCCTGGAGTCAAACCAGGGACGCTTGGACATTATTATATGATTCAATTTAGATTCGGAATGTCCAATGTCACCCTGTGTGATGCTAAACATTAGGCTGCACAACATGTGTAATTTTACAAAATGTCAAGCAGTATATATCTATGCATATTATTATATTGTAATTGTGTTATGCCCAGGTGATGAAGCATCTTCCTCTGATGACAATTTTGAAGAAGCTATGGATGCTGAACTGGAGCAAAAAGTTAAGGCAATGGAGAACAAATGGAGATCTGCACATCCACATGATTCAGGCAGGTTATGGTATTTCACATATTAACAAACGGGTAGACGTAGTCTTAATAAGTTATATTCTCCTATTAATAGAACTTGTCCTGGAACCTAGTTCGTCAAAGAAACCCAACACATCAAAGCCTGATTTCTATGATGATGTATACTTTGATTCTGATGAAGAAGGTTGGTCAGATGGTGACATATTTTTACGATACTATTTTAACATTCAGTATAGGCTTATAAATATAAAGAATGTAGCACTTTCTGTAGCCGACTGTGCCTTTCGCTTTTTGATAATTTGTATGACTGGTCACTGTTGCACTCTATTTTGAAATGTACTGACAGACAAATCGAAGAGGCAGAGACTGACAGATGATGAACTATTTTATGATCCAAAGGCTGATGATAATGATCAAAAATGGGCAGACAAGCGGCGGAAAAGGTAAATTGCTACAGAAGTGGTATTGAGATAACAGCTGGTTAGCCTAGTTTCACTCTGGCTATAGCTTGTAGGCCTGCCTGAAAATACCGACCTTCGCTTAATCATAGGTGAAGTGCTGCCCTCACTTTCCGAAGGAAAATTGCTTCTCACTTTACTTCTCGTAGACATGATCTTAGCCAATGTGATATATACCGGTAGTATCTGAGTCGCCGGACGAAGGAAGATAACATAAGTTTATACATGTTTTCTTGCGCAGGCAAACAAAAACGAAGGGAGATCAAAAGCATGTTGCTGGTGGCAGTGATGCTGTTCTCAGTTGCCCAGCCTGCATGACTATTTTATGCATGGACTGTCAGCAGTAAGTATTGTGAATTGTAAAACACTTCTGAACAATAATGTTTGTTTCGCTTTCTGCCAGACACTCGCAATATCAGAATCAATTTCGTGCGATGTTTGTCATGAATTGCAAAATACAAGCTGATGAAATGTTACACTACCGCGAAAAGCGAAAAAAAGAATTCAGGAGGCATAAGAAGAGGAACAAGCAGTTGCGCAGTGAGCAAGCAGTCACAGAAGCGCCAACTGGTAATGAAAACTCGAAAGATGTTGCCTTCTCGGATGGTTCGTATCATCCTGTTAAGTGTTCTGTCTGCCAAACAGAGGTTGCCCTTTATGATGAGGATGAAGTTTATCATTTCTTCAATGTACTTGCGGGACATGCGTGACCATTGACCATTGACCAATTTGGCCGTTCTGATACCTGACGAAGTGGCCACCTCGTCTCCATAGAGAGACATGGAGAGTTCGTAGCGCACAACTGGTACGGCTGCGAATTCGCCACATGGTGACTACACTTCAATAACCCATGATGAGGACATGAATGATGCCCGATACCGATTTCTCTGATACCTTGAACAGCTGCCCCAAGAATCGGTTGATAAGGGCCTTTCGGCAGATTATCGCGACCGATATGTAGCCTAATAACGACATCCTTACTTCGCCGAAAATGTATAGCGATTATAGAAAAAGCAAACCGATCCCTACATTTATCGGTGAATTGGTGGGCCTATTGTGTTCGTTCAATTTGTCTGTGCGTATGGTTGCCCTTTCCTAAATATGGTCGTTACAACGCCAAAGATGATAATGTGAAAGCTTTCAATGTGATTGGTTGCGTGCTTGCAGTTTGGGCAGGATCGCTAGTCTGCCCTTCTCCTACATGTGGCCTATCAGTTCAGTACCACAATAGGCAGCCAATTCAGAGATTTCATAAAGCGATATGCACTATATAATATGTGAGGAAAGTAGGCTACCCGCGATAGGAATGTTGGAGCGTGTTGTCAGTCTGATACGCAGAGTAAAACCTCTGTCTAAGAAAGCGAAGAAGACATGGGACGCATAGGGCGTAAAGAAAACACAGTATAAAGGTTAGGTCACCGGGCAGTCGTTAGCCGTACCAGCAGGAGCAGGGCGTCCGCGCTTCGCGGATTCCACCAGTATCGTTGTTCGCATTCACTCTGTGATATATGTCCGCCAGCGCCACCTAGAATGCTGTTTTTCGCGCGCTGCGAAGCGTCCACTAAAAGGAGAAGCCAAAACAAATGTACCGGTACTGTACAATTGTACATAGTCAGCAGCCTGAATTTATACCGTCGTATATCTATTCTTATTAGAGAGATATGTGTCTGTGAGACAGTAGTTCTGCAATTAATGGCGATGCCTTTCGTCTTAACTATATATTTTTCTTTGCTGATATGGTCTGGTGTAAGGAGTATGGCCAAGATGTCAAATACGAATACGGTACCCTACTACGCTCCTATGACTATTCTTTTTGCGATCTATGACTTTGGTGTGTGTACAACGTTAGAGCACGGTAATCTTACCAAAGTCGCTGGAACGCAGTACCAGAAGCCAATGAGAGAAGAAAGAACGTCGACCACCTAATCCATCTTTGTTTTGAGTGACGATACATGTGGTTTTATTACTCAACGACCACTTCGTGCTGATCAATCCTGTATCGCATCCATGGTCTGTTGACAGGCCCTTTGCATTCCACCAGTGCCAGTAGGGGCAGGCTAAGGTTGCACTGTAACTTCTGTTCCACTACGCCAGAATGTGGGTAACGATAAATTGTAACCATGGTATTGTAGCTATACTCATAGGTCATAGATGTAACCCATTCGGCGCCGTCGTTGTGTTAAAGCGTACTTGAGTATGACAGTATATATTTGGGTAGAGTGGGGTGGGAGGAATTGCGAGTTCTAAACTTCGCATACCTATCAAAACTGATGGATAACGGCAACTGATTGTTTGCCCATTAATTTACAGGCTACATACAGACTTGCATTGAATGCTAATCATGGATGCATCCATTATGGAATCAAGACTAAAAGCAATAACCAATAAAGTGGATTTATTCAAAGAAACAGACGATCATATCTTAAATGAAATGTCCAGTCTGGATCTGGATGCTTACGTCATCGAATGCTCCTGGGAAGCTGAAAACTTATGTCAGATAAAAGAATATTCTAAGCAACAGCAGTTGTTTGAAAAGAAGCTGGCATCGCTCAATTTAGATATAGAATCTCAGGCTACGGAAATACAGAGCCTCACTAAGAAGAAGGATGAGCTGATGCACATGTATGATATGATTAAGAACAAAATGAGCAAGGAACTTGCAGATCTCAAATCAAAATTATCTTCTAATCATGTATCATCCATGTCCAGGTCACCCGGCCTCCTACAGATATCCAATCTCCTGAATCTTATAACCAGCTTAGATTGGAATGTGGAAGGCTGCAACGACTCCAAAATTGAAGGCCATCTGGTCAGTAGGTCCCTACTGAAGTCTTTCACGTTTGAACTTAATACGAATAAAGCTCATGAAGTACAAGAAAGTTTATGGGATTTACTTCATGATGGAGGATTCTCTCAATCATTTGAGAGTTCACCTGCCATCATAGATCAACATATGGAATGATATGATCTATATATATATATATATTGCTTTTCTAAGCCAGTTTCCATCGATCGTATAGTGCTCCTTAACACGGCCAGTGAGTCACTGAGGCTCCGCTATATCTATTTCCAGGAAAGAAAATCTACTTTTGACTAGGTCTATATATTTTACTTGTACTTCGTATATTTAAAACAAAGCGGTAAATGTCACCAGACACCAGCCTGATTCAGGAGCAAGCAAGAAAAGAATTGCCACGAGTATTGGTGATATCTGTAATTGAATAAAGAGCTATCTTGGATCCACTTGGACTGCCGAGTTTGTATCGAACATTTAGGCCTACAATATCCGTCATTGATTTGGTTGTGGTCTTCACTCTGAGGGCACGGTTAGGTATTCTAGAATTGACCTGGTCAGAAATCTTTGTTCAACGTATCTATGTAAAGCGTCATCTTCCATCAATGCCAAAGTGTCAAATACATTGTCTGGTTAGCATTCAGATAGATGATTTTCATTGTCTATAGAGTCTGGCATACAATTACTTTAGGAGAGACCACTTTATTTGGTCTTTTGCTGACTGCAGAACTTGAGCGACTGTTTGCTCAGTCAAAGGAATATCTTCTCCACGCATCACAATCCTGTCTGCAACGGAGGTTGGATCAACAGCCATGATCACCCCACCGTCAATGATTTCATCCACAACCAAGAATCCGCTGTCAAGATGTCGCAATAGTATCCGTTTTTCAACATTTTTTCGGAATATTATGTTCAATGTGTCAAAGAGGCAATTCAAAACTGCCATCAGCATCAACTCGTTTTCCTGTGAGCTGCCAACTACATAAAAGAACAGGTCCACATTATTTTTGTAGACTACTGTGAGTCCTTCCAGTAAGGCAATCTCCGAGTCTGATTTATATGTTTTCTTGAAGAGGTTCTTTTCAAAGGCTTTCTGCTCCTTGGCCGTTGGATAGGTGTCATCGTAATATTTTGAGATCATCCTCTCGCCATCGTTATCGAGTATGATGATGGCTTTTACTGAATAAAGGGATGGTGGTAGCAAAGATTCCATTGTTATTACTATGAGGCTATAAAACCTGAATGAATCACAGGAAAACATAAACATCTTGACGTTGTGTGTAACATGAGTTGAAAATTTTGTACACAGCTGGCTGGTTCTTCTACATTAAAGTAAATTATCATCAGGTTGGGGATATCCTTTCTAATTTACAGCTACCACGGGGGTATATTCCAACGTAATTTACAACCATATTATCTGATGCAAAATTACACATACGTACAATAACGAATATACACTCTTTTAACGTGCATCACAAACAGTCCATCAAATCAGGTGTATGAATTCTGGCCATAGGCCTGCAATTGTTTGATCAAGTATAAAAGTGTAATTCCTCAATATACTGAAGACTAGATAATAAAACACTACCTCGATAATGATTGAAGTTATTATTTTGGTTTTGCGGACGGATATCTTTTCTTTGGTTAGCCGAACCCCATTTTTGCCAAGATCTAAGCAGTGGTTAATTACTCAAATTGTCTCGAGACGTGGCGTGACTACCTTGTAGGTACATCACAGTCAGTCAAGTGGCCTATAGCTGATAATGATACAGTGGCGCATACCGAAATGTCTGAGCTAAGTAGAAGGGGAAAGTCAGCCTTGTGGCAGACCAGTTAATTATATGACCCTGCAGCTATTCTTGGCCAGGCGAAACCAACCTGGATTTACGACAACAAACAAAGTCAACGACATCTTCCCTAAGTTTTTGAGCGTCTCAGCTAAACCCAATGACTCTATCGTAGCTTACTACGTCAATCAGTGATAAAATGTTTTACATGCTACTCATAATAAGCCACAACTACGTCCGCAAACCTGCCCTGGCCCAAACGAGAAAAAGCTAGGCATAGCGCATAACAATATCGCAGTGCCGAACACCGGGACTCGTAAAGCAATATTATTGCAGAAGTGACGTGTCGGAGGGTTTGCTCTTGTCCGTCATCTAGCGATTATGCTTAGGGGCGTCATCAATTTAATGCTGGCCTTTGCCTATTTTGCATTCAAAAATAGATAACAGCTATATATTAGCCTCGAAGCCGATAGTAATTTTGTCTTGTAAGCAATGAGTCACATAGAAAGGTTAAGCAACAGGTCATTGAACTTGAACGCTACGTTTACGTTTAAAAGCAGGATTGCGCAATCGAGTTTTGCGCTTCGGTAATTTCATTTCATAAGCGTGTTTTGTGACTGACTAGGTACGTAACCCTGGAAATATTTTCGCAAGTGCCAATGTCGTTGATCCGGGATGATGGAAGTCTTGAACCAACATGGATTCAAAAAATATGCGCACGAGTTATACGACGGGGTCAGATACCTCGTCATGTTGCATTTATAATGGATGGAAACAGGAGGTATGCTGTGAAAAAACAAGTAATGAGACTTGAAGGGCATTCAAAAGGCTTTGATAAATTGGCTGAAACACTAAAATGGTGTCAAGATCTTGGGGTGGAGGAAGTTTCAGTATATGCGTTTAGCGCCGAAAATTTTAAAAGGTCTAAAGAAGAGGTGGATGGTTTGATGGAGCTAGCAAGAAGAAAATTTGAGAGAATTATGGCAGAAAAAGACAAACTTCAAGCACATGGGGTTCGCATAAATGTTGTTGGACAAATGAATCTTCTAGCACCAGATATTCAGGAAATGGCTGCGAAAATTGAAAATACCACACGGTCAAATAACAAATGCCAACTCAATATATGCCTGGCTTATACGTCTAGGTTAGAAATTTCTGCCGCTATGAAAAAACTGGCAATTGGTGTTGAGCAAGGTCATATTATTCCTGAAGATATAACAGATGACTTGATAACAAAGACACTTGAAATTTCATCCGTAGATTTACTGATTAGGACCTCTGGTGAAGTTAGATTAAGTGACTTTTTACTGTGGCAAAGCTCATTCTCGTATCTGTCTTTTATGAAGCCTCTTTGGCCAGAATTTTCAATTTGGGATTTTTATGGTGCTATTCTACAATACCAAAACGCCTATGCCAAGATTGAGGAAGTAAAGCAATTTTCAAAGCATCCCAACTCCACGTTAGACCTTTGCGAAAGCAATACCCGTGTTGAGACATTCCTAAAATATTTAAAAGCTGAGAGGGACTTGGCCATCGCCTGTTCCGAATATGTGTCAGGATAATTGTTTATTTTCTATATATCGTAATGCATTTCAAGTCCTATGGGCTATTTTATTTGCTGCCAGCGACAAATGTATATATTGTGCAACCATGGCTTACTAAATTTAGTAGGCCTAGGCCATGGTGCAACTTATAATGTTCAATTGTTTATGTTTCAGTAACTGCTATAACTTGTATATACGATTCTGCAATGGGGAAAGAACACATGAGTACTGCCACTCAAGCAGAATTGATGGCTGTGACTATTGCCGACATCATCAACAAGTTGATTGAAGCACATGAAGAAAAGAAAGATGTCAATCTTAACAAATTGAAATGTAAAATTTCCAGCAAGTACGGACTGTCTTCACAGCCACGACTTACGGATATAATTGCTGCTGTACCACACAAATATAAGAAAGTCCTGCTTCCGAAACTACGAGCCAAGCCTGTTCGAACTGCCAGCGGCGTGGCTATTGTTGCTGTTATGTGCAAACCTCACAGATGTCCCCATATCAGTATGACAGGTAATATATGTGTGTACTGCCCTGGAGGCCCGGATTCAGATTTCGAATATTCAACACAATCGTACACTGGATATGAGCCAACGTCTATGCGAGCTATCCGTGCCCGCTATGATCCATACTTACAGACTCGCCACCGTGTCGAGCAACTGAAACAGCTGGGACATTCAGTCGATAAGGTAGAATTCATAGTGATGGGTGGAACTTTCATGTCATTACCCGATACTTACAGGGACTACTTCATCAGGAATTTACATGATGCGCTGTCTGGACATACAAGCAACGATGTTGCAGAGGCAGTATCATACTCAGAGCGAAGCAATACAAAGTGCATTGGAATCACGATAGAGACCAGACCGGACTACTGCCTTAAAAAGCATTTGAGTGACATGCTTCAGTATGGATGTACTAGACTGGAGATTGGAGTACAAAGTGTTTATGAAGATGTTGCAAGAGATACAAATCGCGGTCACACTGTGAAAGCTGTCACTGAGAGTTTCCAGCTATCCAAAGATGCGGGTTTCAAAGTAGTTGCCCACATGATGCCTGATCTTCCGAATGTGGATCTTGAGAGAGACATTGAACAATTTGTAGAGTTCTTTGAAAATCCTGATTTTCGACCAGATGGCATGAAGCTCTATCCAACCTTGGTGATCCGTGGCACAGGTCTTTATGAACTTTGGAAAACGGGGCGTTATCGAAGTTATCCTCCATCTACACTCATTGACTTGGTTGCTAGGATCCTTGCACTGGTTCCTCCTTGGACCAGAGTGTACCGAGTGCAAAGAGACATTCCGATGCCACTAGTCACCTCTGGTGTGGAGCACGGAAATTTGAGAGAACTCGCTTTGGCAAGAATGCACGATTTTGGGACTAAATGCCGTGATGTAAGAACCCGTGAGGTTGGAATTCAGGAGATCCATCAAAAGGTCCAACCGTATGAAGTTGAATTAATCCGTCGCGACTATGTATCAAATGGTGGGTGGGAAGTTTTTCTGAGTTATGAAGATCCACAGCAGGACATTTTGATTGGACTGTTACGACTTCGCAAATGTTCAGGTAACTCGTCGAGACCAGAAGTAAAAGGAAAGGGGGTGTCGATTGTGCGAGAACTACATGTGTATGGGAGTGTCGTCCCTGTCAGTTCTCGAGATCCAGGAAAATTTCAACATCAAGGGTTCGGCACACTCCTTATGGAAGAGGCTGAAAGGATAGCTGCAGAAGAGCATGGGTCGTCCAAAGTTTTGGTCATTTCAGGTGTAGGTACTAGGAATTACTATAGGAAACTGGGGTATGAACTTGAAGGACCATACATGGCAAAAATTGTGTGAAAAATAGCTGTGTGATAAAAAGTTGTTGTCCAATATCGTCAGTCGATGTGTGACATAGGTGCAACAAAAGACGTTCCGATGCTGGTTCAAAAGATGTTCAATATAGGTTGCATGAATCCAGGAGAACTTATGGTGAGCGAGGAAATGCCAGCAAGGCCACTGACTAACTACAGGGCTGGCTTAACATCTTCAATGACTTGCTTTACAATTGATCGTGATGACTGTTTCAGATACATAAGTATCATCCTGCCTTTAGCTATCTTTGGGCATTTAACGTACTTGTACAGTATTTTAGCTATTGATAGACGTTCTTTCTATTTCGTCAAATATGAGAGATCATAACTAAGTGATTCAATTCACTTTCATTGGCGTTGAGTAGACCATAAACGAATGTCAAAACTGACAATAGACTTGTTTGTGGTAGGTCGGGACTAGGATATGGCAATTAGCTGTTACGTCGCTGCTCGCACAGTTTTGGCATAAGCAATTGTGGAACAGCTTGTTAGCAAATGTAGATATATTTTTCCTCCAAAATATAAAGACCAAATTTACCAAGAACAAGGGTAAACAAAACAAGAACAAAGTTATGGCCGCAGATCAACAGCGTTTCGTACACTTGACTTTCCTCTGTTGGTCTGGACAAGCCCTAAAATCATCCTGAGAATTCATGCCAAGTTTTCGTTTGGCAGATTTTGCAGCCCTCTTCGATGCAGGATTCGTCAATTTTGCGGGTGTCACGTCATCTCCACTCTGGCTTTGGTAAATTTCTCCATTATTTGCAGACTGCAAGTGTTTTCGTGCCTCAGCTGCCTGTTGTTGCATGTCAGCAGATGGTTTTTGGATATCTCTATAATAAGCTTTCTCCAAATTAGTCTTATTGATGTCTTTTATGCTTTTTCTATCCTTATTGGGGTTTGCAATCCGACTGGAAACCATTTGATTGACAATTTTTTTGGCAATAACTTTGGAGCAGCTTAGTCGTGAGCTCAAGGAGTTTATTGTAATGCTATTGGTAGAAAAACAGGCTTCAAGAGCACGACGCCAATTGCACATTTCACATAGTTTCTTATCATCAAGGTCACATAAAGTTGCATCAGTTGGGTATAAGTCAGGCTTGGTTGGATCTGCACAAACATTGCATATGTGTATGTCAGGTGCGCTATCCGCACAAACACAGAAACAGACAGCATGCTGCCAAAATCTGCATGCCATACAGCTGATCATGGTGCCTTCATTTTCTGTGGATCCACAGGGGCATCTCACTATGATTTGGGTTCCTTGTTGTTGAGATTGGGTCACCGTCAATGTATTTGATTGATGCTGTTCTTGACTTTGCTGTTCCTTATGAGAATTCTCCTCATTTTGTGAATCAGCCGGCATCTGCATCGTCAATCCATCTTCATTAGACCCAAAGCCGGTTGTTGGTGCTGTGAGGAGCTCCATTCTCTTTATAATGAGACTAGTAGTATGAAATCCTTGGTCCATTTTCCCAACATTGTGTATTTCGATGTTACTCTTATCGTCATTTAACTCCAAGTCTCCTGATTCAAATCCCGGAGGCTGATACCCAATCGGTGTGTCTCCTTCATAGTAGTTGAGTCGCATTGAAACCTTGAATGAAGGTCCAATATCCTCAAATGTAGAAACTAACATCAATAGTTTTCGGATGAACTTCTGGGCATTCTTTTTTGTATCTTCTGTAGTTAAGGGTGCCGATCTTGTTGGGTGCCCGCTGCTTGATAACTCCATGTCAGCCAATATTTCTCTGCCAGCATAAGTAAAGCCAAATGTGTATGTTTCCAAGATTTCCTTTCCTGTGTTGGAACTTTTGTAAGAAATCACTAATATCAACTGCTTCAAATACTCCTTCTGTAGAGCATCATAAACTCCATTCATCCATTCAACGATTTGCCTTGCTTGACTGTTTCGCTTAAGAATAAAAATATTCATTGCGTCAATCTTCTGTGCACGGAAAGCTTCGCCAGGAAAAAGATTGCGCACATACGCAATCCCAGAAATGGCTATTGCCAGGGTACGTTTTGTTGATAAATAGCTTTTGTCTTTTGTTACCGTGGAAGGTCTGACTTGCTGTGTGGTCATTGCTGTATCCCAACACTGAGCTCGGCTAAGAACTAAAATAAAAAGAGCTTCTGGTATTCATTTTCATCGACACAAAAACGAGTGAAATCAGCGCGAAAAAACGCGGGCGGACCCAAACCGGTCCGCTATATCCCTTCACGAAGCCAGTCCACGTCCTCCAGGTAGATTGCTTGTTAAAGCATTTTAACAACTTTGATTGCTACAAACTTACACTTTCGGTTCCTTTAGCTTTTGTGGGGTGACAGAATACCAGTGTGCGACCATCGCATGACGACCTGTAGGCATTTAGGTGAACGTTCGTACCAGAACAGAGCTACCCCCTACCCTACCACGGTAACCGCGGTATAGGAGAGAGGCTACGCTATTTTAAGTGGCGCACCGCCCGCCCACACCACGTAGATAATTGGAGCCCAAAATGTGCATAAACAGCAATTTTCACCTGCTCAAACGTTTATGAGATATAATTCGACTTAACGGTAACCGCTGAAATCGTGGATCGAGCGCTGAGCTGAGAGTGACATTTTACGTAGTCTACTATGACGTAACAACTCAAATACTTTGCGTATGCCGATCATTGAGAACAATTTAACGCTCCATTGCCTTTTGATTTTGACTGCCACTGTACCATTTATTGTTAATCCTGCTGTATACGGCTACTTACGTTGAGTCTATAATCAACTGAGTAATTTCTATGATCCTCGTTACTTTCTATGATCACACGTTTCTTGTTATTTTTATTTCAATGGGATTCCTCGACCGCATCCTGTGGCCATATGTGCCCTTGTCACATCTCAATAAATCAATGTATGTCTTTCGACGAGATTATCAAAAAATGACTCTCCATTTTTCTATCAGTGATGTTCAATGTAATCATATCGACCACATGTAGCTCCAGAGATCTGCCATTAGCCTTCGTGCTCCTGACGCCGCTGCCTGCTGCGAAATCGCCGTTCACACTTCGCCGATCTCGGTATGCTACTGTATTTGACGTCGCCTTGTGCTGTCCCAGTCCGGTGTGAACCGTGCAACTTATTGCGCGTCAAAGAATCTCGGGCTCGGACTGGTGGAGGACGTGCGCGAGCTGATACCGTATAGTGTGGCAACTGGCTCAGACCTATATAGGCAATGGCCTGAATGGGCGCAAAGCGTGGTGCCGTAGTTCAGCTGGTAAGATGATGATGATAATAATGATGAAAGGGTATCAAACAGTCCGAAACTACTGGTTACTATAGATCATTCGCAGACTATTCGATCAGTAATTGCAGTTTTGGAGTAAATAGCCTCTGTTGAAAGCAATAAACTTACAATCCTAAAATGCGACATAATATTTATGTACATCATATTTTTTGTCCTTATATATAGTACCAGTGCTTATAGGTGGTATTACTTTTTGGTTAAGTATCATGGTGACACGAAGTATTAAAGTCTCTTCAAGGGCTCTTACTAAGTTACAGCTCCATGCTGCAAAGTATCCTCACTGTGGAGTAAATGGAGTTCTCCTCGCTTGCAAGCAGGAGTTCATTGATGATAAAGTCCTGCACTTTGTTGATGTAGTACCATTATTTCACCAGGCACTGCAACTGACACCGATGCTGGAAGTGGCGTTGCTTAATATTGATTTGTATTGTGACGCTAATGGGTTGTATGTGGCTGGTTACTACGAAGCGCCAAAGTATTTAAAGCAGGATAAGGAAATCCCAGGGGTTTTTACATGTCGGGTTGCAGATAAATTGAAAGAAAATTTTGGGGAATCTATCTTGATGATGTTGGATAATAAAGAAATTCCGTTTAATAAATCATTGAAACTTTATGAGCAGACATCAGAGCGGAAATGGAAATCTCGAACTGCTGATGTAGAATTTGAAGATGGTTCTGAAGAAATTATTACAGACCTTCTGGCAAGAAATGTTCACAAAGATATGATTGATTACGATGATCATTTAGATGACGTGTCCTCTCACTGGCTTAATCGAGATCTCAATCAATTAATCGCAATGAAATAAAGGATATTTTCATGTTAGGCCCAATTAATGAAAGAGTTGGCAAGCTGTCACACATGCAAGCTTGTGCGATTTTGTTGAGGAGAATTTATGGACTGAATGTGCTATTGTGTTGTAGGTGTATATGTGTAATGTTCTGCAGTAGTGGACAGGATAAAATGTGCAATTCAGATAAGTTGCTTGTCTAATGTGTGCTGCTGGTGAAGCTTTGAATGTTTCAATCATCACTTGTGTTCAGAATTTTTCTATTTACATAGAGATGTCTAATTCCAGATTAATAAGTCAAGTATTTTAAGGCTCACATTTGCTGGAGACTCGTGACCAGTTGTATGCATTCACTGGTTTATAAGGCAATTTTCAATCTTTGCTGCTAGCCAGTTCCTTATCTTTCATAGTAGCCTGACTGCCATGTTTACCAGTGATAAGTCACCCAAACTCATTCATTGAGCTTTTTCAGTGATGTAAGCTATACGAGATGAAAAAATGAGGAGTTAAGCTATTTAAATAAGTGAGACGTTTTATAGAGACCATGACATATGGCACGACAGTTGTAATATTGGTAACATAAAAATTTGTGAGGCGAATCATCTGGGTTCTAGGATTCTTATCTCGATATAATTATAGGCCTACCAGTACGGCATCACCATCTTGTTATGACGTGTCTTTGAATTCGAGTCTCCGACCTTTTTGTTTCCCAGTGAACTTCACATCTAGTACAGATATCTAAATATCATGTACTGTATCACACAATTTTTGACTCTCTAATGATAATTTTAGCGATTCACATGTATCAGTTGGCATATTATATTTCATGCATGATGAGTGCAAATGCGCTAATTTTTTCTGATTACATTACAGGTTGTATATCTATAGGTTACTACAATGGTACGGATAAAGTACAGATATTTCCTGTTACGGATAGTATTCAATGATAACTGCTATGGTCACAATATAGACTCTACTGAAATATACAGAAAGGTCAAAGAAGCTGTTCAGGCTGTGCATGGTGAACACGGATTAGCCTGTATGGGCTTGACATTGAGTGTAAAATATATCAATGTATATACAAATGTTCTTCTCATAAAAGTCAGGCGTCAATTCCACCGATTATTGTGGTCTGCATTACCCTTTGTTACATGCCTTAATGAAGTGAAAACAAGAGAGAAGAGCGCCAAATATCCATGTTTTCTCCATACTTTGTATGTGGGTGGTACAGTACGCTGTTGTCAGAAATTTCTAATACGTTACCATCAAAAGAGATTGAATCAAATTCTAGCAAACTGCTCGAGTCCAGGTGAAAGAAGAAAAATCAAAAAATCAATTGAATCTGCTTCTCTGGAGAACGAAACGTCCAAAGTGGACTTATTTCAACCTGATAATGATTGAGTGATATTTCATGGCATGGCATGAAACAGGTTTCTGCTAAGTGATACTACATGACAGACATGGTGTGAGACCAATCCAATTCTAGATAACACGATGTTGGCAGACTTGATTAAGAAGATTATGAATATAAACAAAGCAACGATATACTGAGTGGAAATGCCTTGTGATTGTGATGACCATGAGATCGAGTAGATCTTTATAGACGCAGGTTTATAATTTGATATAACATGGTATTCTATTGGATAATAGCTTATGGAATTTCACAACTTATTTGCAGACACACTTTTTGCAGACCTTTCCATATTGTGTATAAAAGTATAGTTGACTAGCTTCATGTCTATGATGAAGCTAAAGCCCCATGCAGCAGGTGCGAAATTGATGTCCAGATATCTTCTTGGAGGGGGTGTTATGGAGCATGTCGCTTCTCCGTCACTGTGCAAAAGTCATAGACTTATGCTAAGGTCTCAACTTATTGCACCATCTGCATCAGGCACTTTCAACTATCTTCCATTAGGAACGCGTGCGCTGAAAAAGATGTGTGATCTTATTGATGAGGAGATGGAGGCTATTGGCTGTCTCAAAGTGAACATGTCTTGCTTGAGTGGTGCTGCTGCATGGAGAAAGAGTGGACGATGGGACGCGTTTGGAGATGAACTGATGAAAGTTACAGTGTCAAACACACAGCATTGTTTGAATCCAACGCACGAGGAAGCTATAACCAGCATGGTCGCATCTTTTGGAAAGGTTTCTTTGAAAAACCTACCTTTAAGACTGTATCAAATATCCACAAAATTCCGCGATGAGCCCAGACCTCGGTTTGGCCTACTTCGATGCCGAGAGTTTTTAATGAAAGATCTGTATACTTTTGATACGGACGTGGAAACCGCTAAGGCATCATACGCTGAAGTCGGTGCATCATACCAAAGAATTTGTAATAGACTTGGATTACAGCATATTATGGCTAAGTCGTCGTGTGGTAACATTGGAGGTGAAATGAGTCACGAGTTCCTTGTTAGCTCTCCCATCGGCGAGGACACCGTTTTTTTAACTGATGACGGGCAGGCCTGGAATGCAGAATTCGGTGAGAACCCAGAACGCAATGGAAAGGTTTCAAAATTACGTGCAATAGAAATTGGGCACACATTTCTTCTGGGCACTTTATTTTCAAAAATTTTTGACGCCTCCTTTGTCAACGCTGATGGTGGGGCAGTGAAAAATCTTAACATGGGTTGCTATGGACTAGGTGTCTCACGAATCATAGCTGCATGTATTGAGAGTCTGTCATCCGATGATTCCATCAGGTGGCCAGATGAAATCTGTCCGTTCAGAGTGTGCATCATTCCTCCTAAAGAAGGTAGCAAGGAACATAAAGCTGTAAATGACTTGGAAATTAATATAGTTCATGAGCTTAACAAGCTGGAAAAACTCCGGGGAGATATCATAATTGACGATAGAACAACGCGAACAATTGGGAAGAGGGTCAAAGATGCTGATGTAATAGGTTTTCCTCTTGTAATCGTTCTGGGTAAAGGTTTGCTTTCAGAGGACCCTTATGCGGAAGTAAAAATTCAGAACAAAAATGTGACTTTGAATGTTCATTTGAGTGATATCTTTGGTATAATAAAAAATGAAATTATCTAATGTCGTCGTATTCAGGGCTTATAGCATAATATAATGAAGATGGGTGCAAGCAGTTTATTACCCAAGGTTAGTAGAATGGGCCGTAGGCTACATGTTTCGTTGTAGACTTGTATGTTCGCCAAGTTTTTAGCATCAAATGGTTCCTAGCCAAACAGTCGTTCTGTGCGTGCCTGTGTGCAGAATTTTCGTTTCAGCATTTACGTTTCCGCAGCAGTCCTTCAGATCAATCGAAGGTATGGGCTTGAAAGTACAGTGTATATAATATTGGCAGCGGCCAGTGTATGAACGAATGCTATGAGATCGTTGTTGTGCAAATGCATGATTATTCTAGTACGTTCAACGAATGGATTGCACAGTAACTGGAATTAATAGGTCACGTTATGTATGGTTCACAGATTTGTAGCATCAAAAAGATATTTGCGTGTTTCAGTTCTTTCTGTCGCGTCGGGCGACAGTTGGAAAGTTGCCGGGTCGTTTGGTCACGAGCTTGCGCAAGTGAGCTAAGGCGGCTTCGGCGGGAGGTCTTCTTTCAAATCGGTTTGCTTACCTTCGGAAATTCTGCGCTTGCGGAAGCAGTGGGCTAGAGAGAGTGACTGATTGTTGATTGCCGACTCTGCGAAACCGATTCCCATGTGTATATAGGAAAGGATCATATATTTGTTGGCGAATCTCTATATTCGGCACCATTTATGAGCTTAGTTGCGCAGGCCATGGTCATGGTTAGCGACAGAAGTGGCCCAAAACTTATATCCTCAGAATAAACATAACATATTTTCCTTAACTACAATACATAAGCATATATAGTTGCAGATTAGTCATATAGTGTTATGAGCTTTATTGGATTACTGTAGGCGTAGCCCGTAGATATTTCATTGTTTTCATCTCCCTACGTTACACACATTGACATGTGTGATGGATGGTGAGGAGAGGAAACGTAAATTGGAAGCTGCTAAAGCCAAGGTATGTCCAGGAAATTTTGGGTTCAGTTGTCTTGAAAAGCAGTCTGTAACTAACAATAACTGTGCACTTTCAGCTTGCAAGTTTCAAGAAAAAACAAAGGAACCGCTCGAAAAAGTCTAAACATCATCATGCCACACAGCCAGATTCTCAGTCAGGTTAGGCATTGCACACAATGGTATTTTACCTATTGCATATCAACACATGAATAACTTTGAATCAACTCTTATAGTCACTGATGATGCCCTTCACTCGGCAAAAGCGGGAGACAGTATTGCTGTACAAACGGGATCGTATCACAGTGACAGAGCTATGACTTTATCAGAGGATTCTGATGTATCTACCACAGCAGATGAGATTTCAACTGAGGTAAGCTTGGCTTAAGTGATTTAGAATTGATACATTTGAGCTATTATTATATATGATTTCTGATCACAGGAGGAAGCGAGTTATTCTGCAGGCCTGTCACCCAGAGAAAAAATCCAAGAACTGGAACTCACTATCTCTGACCAACAAATGGCATTGCAACAGCTCACTATAGAAAACAAGAATTTGAGGGATAGAGAAGGTATATATGCATTAGACCTGTATAACTGCAATTAGCAATATTGCACACCTAGTCATCCAGTAGATTTAATTGTTGTGTACCGTACCTTGATGATAATAGATCAAATTTTATGTAATATCTCCTCGCGTTCCGTGCAAGTTTTGTATGAGTTTCCAGCACAATTGTTCTCAAATATCAAGCGGGCGTTTTGGTTGAACTTGTTAGAGTCAAAAAATGGTCACACGTCACCACCGACTGCTACCAGTGTATGTGCGACGTGCATGATGGCTATATAGGGCTTTGTGTCTGTGTTGAAAAGTTACTGAAATTTCATATGTGTGAGGTTGTAAATTGAGAATTATCATATGTTTGTCAAGAATCATCCATTATTGTGTACAAGCTTTGTGCGACACATATGTAGGCTATTATGCGGTATTGCTTCGGCCTGTTGCTTCTGCTGTGCTTTTTATGCTCCAATTCAACCTCTATACTTATTAATCTGTACCAAGCAGGCCGACCTGTACTGTGCTCAATACAGATGTAGATCTAATATAGACCGAAGACTTTATAACAGTATAAAAACCTGCGATAAGCATAAATTAATCATTGTACAATATTTTTAGCGGAGCTTGCAGAAACAATCATTGCGAGAGACTCGGTGATAGGTGAATTGAAGGACAACGTTTCAAGAAGTGCTTCTCATGTTAAAAATCTACACGAAAATCTTACTAGTGCTACGGAATCGATAATGTCTGCAGATGGCGATCAAAGTGAAGTTAGTAACATTGTTTTAATGACAAATGAAATCTCTATACCGTTTTGGTGATTGTATTGGATAGGCCTGAGTGTGCTCAATCAAAGATTGTTTTGTTGGTACTTTGCTAGGCACACACAATTCAGGAAAAGAAATGAGGTCATTCAAGTTTTTAGTATTAATTAACATTGTAAATTCTGTCACCTTTGCCTTCATTTTGCAGTCATCCCTAGCATTTTGGTTCTCCATGATAGGTCTACTTGACAGGCTAATATGACTTTCACATAATTTCATCTCTGTTTCAAGATTGTCGAACAACTTGTCAATGCACGGCAAGAGCTCAAAGTATGTTTGCAATCCTTGAAGAATCAGGAATCAACAATGCAAGAGATGGCTTCAAAACTCGCTGAAAAGAGTATCGAAGCAGAGGAAGCTCATGAGCAATGCCGCTCCCTCAAAGCCGAGCTGGATAAAACTGTGCAATCACAAACCCTGAGTAGTGACGAAACTCAATCAGGTAGAGGCTTATCCTCTCTCTCTATATATATGTTTTAATAAGATTGTGCAATGTGCAATTAAGTGCATACCTATACACAATGTATATGCCTACATATTTTGTGTTGATGGGCCGGCAGAATGCATTCAAGTGCCGATTCGATTTGGCTGTGAGGCTTGGGTCTGTTTGTCACTTGGGCTGTCTGAATTTCTTTGGCGATGCAATTATAGTGTAAATCTGCTTTAATATAATAATTAATTTTATAATTATGCATAACCATTATATATGTGTATTATGCACCGAAGTAAATCTGGCATAAGAACCGTATGAGCAAAGGGCCGAAACTACACAGGAAATGGAGGCTCAATCACTCAATTGGGGCACAGACTTGATCCTTGGATGTGGTCCTGATTATCACTAGGATGTGAATATTTTGATGGTGTTATATATGTAACAAATCACTTGAATTTTCAGCTTTGACGAGATTGCATTCTGAGCTAGAGAAACAACATGCTCAACAGATTGCATTGATGGAACGAGAGCTAGACAATGCTAGACTGGAAATTAAAGTATTGAATGAATATGAGGTACGTCAACTTTTGTTGGCTTGCAAAATGTAGCTGTGCTTTGTTTAATACGATAAATTCTCTCATTGTGACAAACGAAACGCTCTTTGCTGCAATAGAGAGCCATTAATTGAATGGGGAAAGAATTGATTTTCTTATAAAAGTGTGTCTTATACAGGTTTGAAAAATCCCGCAAAATTTGATTCACGGCTGTATCACGTTACCTTCTTCTTTTCTCTCCCAAGCGAAATGAATGAGATAGAGTAGTAAACAAACAAGCCACCTATTGTTGCAGACTACTTACTCTCAACAGTCAATTCCGTGTAATGATTGAAGTCCATTTAAATTGAGAATTTTCCGTTACAAATCTCTCCGTACTATGGTATCTGATAGGCGTCGATGAACAAAAACATAACCGCTGTCTGAAATGATCGGTATTCACTTGGGAAAACTCAATTGGCTGTTATGTAGAGGGTCACTACTATTGGAATGCAGTCACTTTGTCTATAAGCCGAATTAGTTGGTAGCAGAGGAAAAGTGCATTCTCGAGTGACCCTTTAGTAGTTTTGATCGGTTGCTGTTGAATTTAACACATTCCATTTTTTATAAAGTTACTAGCGTAAGCCTATGACTATAATACACACTGCAGCTGTCACATGCCGAATTTGTTGGTGACAATTCTTAATGACGTCATATAAGATAGCTTTCGATTCTATGAGCTGCATAAAAGTTGCTAGTTCGTCTAAACTAAGATCTACTTTCTATCTGGCTCAACTGCTTCAAATATCAGTTGCATTCTCTTAGACCTAGGGTAAGCCTTTACACTTGACTTGGTATTGAGGTAATGAAAACGCATGCCGTATCAACCTTAGCAAGTCTACTCTCTTGAACTAAATATATCTTACTTGAGCTAGCCTATACATGCTACGTGCTGTATATTATTCTGACGCAATTAAGATTGATTGTGTTTGTAGATATACATTGCCGGCTTCACTAGAGTGTGCTTTTAATTGTTTAAACAGTTTGTTCTGCACACATTAAGGAATACGTTTAGTATATTATGCCTACCAACGTCTCAACAATCTTCTTTTTTTTCTTCACGCTGTCTGATTTCATATTATCTTTCATATTTTTTTACAACCGTAGCGTACAATTCAAATCTGAAAATATGTTTGTGTATGGGTCTCACGATCATAGTAGGGATATGGCTACCCTCAGTGTTCAGATTTCACGTCAGTTGGATTTCTAATCGATTGACGTGTGATCTGTTTCAGAATTACTAGTGCTTCAGTGATATCTACATCTACCAGGCAGAACTGATCCTTAACCTATTTATATTTGAGTGCCTGGTAATAGAATAGAGAGAAAGATTCATAGGCAATGAAAATATATCTTAAGCCTACTTTATAATAGTAAGTTGTGCTGTTTTGGGATGTTTAGTTGTTTTTAATTACTTAAGTCTGTTCTGATACGATGTCAATACTTTATAGGAAAAGCGGCGTCTTGAAGAAGAAGAGGCTGAGTCAGTGATGGATGATGTTAAAGCTTACCAAGAACAAGTACAACAGCTTACTTTACAACTGGAAACATCGTTTCGCAATGCAGAGAAGGAAAGGAAAGAACATGATAAAGAAGTCAGTCCCGTATAGTATTGCAATATTGTCCTTGATTACTGCTCATAGACAGAACAAGCAGACAAGCCGTCTCTGATCCGTCTTGTTATTAATCATCATCATCATTACTACATTATCACATTATGATATTGTTCTCATCACCATCAAGTAGGCCATTTCTGCATGTTATTCTCAATGATATCATGAATAGCTAGATATGGATATTAATGTGGTAAAGTACCGAACTTGTCTTCAAAATGCCTACAAGTGTACTGCAGGGCAAGGGTTCGGTAGTTTTTGCAGTATATAAATATAATTGGCTCGCGTGAAGGGGTGATTGACTTGCACTGATATGGTTTGCATGCATGTCCGTGATATCCATGCTGATCCACAGTGGTTGTTTTGCAACACTCGTGAATGAAGCACCGAGAATTGGACTTTAACTTCGACTATGATTCAGGATCATTTTGTTTGGAAATTGATTTATGATCGTTTCCTATTCTTTGCCATAAAGAAAGTCAAGAAACTCTAGTTGTTAGCAACGCAAACTTTCATCTATGGTGATCAAAGTAATGTGATGGTGCTTGGTGCTACGTGTGTGGCGTCACATGTATAATATTATTTTGATACAACACACAAATCCTAGACAAACAACAATATCCTGGTTGCGGAACATAATAATTGAAACATATCTTCTTCTCTCATATGCAGGTTGTGAAATTAAACCAAAATCTAATAAGGACGATCGACAAATATGAGTCCCAACTTCAAACAGAGAAGGACCTCGCCGCGGACTTGGAAGGAAGACTTGAAATGTCAGACACTGGTATGTTCTCTGTGATATTTGACAATCTTTTAATACAAGATTTTTTACTGATGTTTTTCTATTTGCAGTGAGTTCTGAAATTCAGGCATCGTTTAGCAAACAGCTTCAGCAGCTTCAAGAGGAACGTGAAAACTTAAGAAGTCAATTACGAGAGGCGGAAGGCGCTGCAATAGAAAATGCCGCTTCTACCAAAATCATTGAAAACTTGGAAGATCAAGTGGCTACGTACAAAGCGGAAGTTGAAGAGACGGAAAAGTTGGTGGATGAGAGGAATGAAGAAATTAGGAAATCTCAATCTGAATTGGAGAAACTGAAGAAAAAGATTGGCACACTGGTAGATCACCGCATTGTTTTTATCTACACGATAAATCTGAAATTAGTTGCAATTAATGGACAAGCTAATAGATACAGGGTAATCTAGACTACCGGTACAGTAATCGCTAGCGAGACAATGAAAGTGTGATAGTTAGATGTTCACGGATGATTGATCTCTTGTCGGGTACTATATGTCTAAATTTCTCATATGAATGTTCGATCTGAAATTGTCTGACGAGCCATGAATATCATTAAACACCAGAAAAGATGGTCCCCCTTCATCCAACTTGATCAAGGCTGACGGGAGATTTATGTTATCTTTTGAAGGGTGAAGTAAATGATGAGCTATCTGCCAAGTTGAAGTCTTCACAAGAAGAAATTGAAAAGGGTAGGAAAGAAGCGTCAGACAAAGACACCAAATTTGAGGAAGCCCAAATTAAGGTGTGGTCCGCGCTACCGGTATTCTAACTATGTTCAAGTTGACTCATCTTAATTGAGGTCTGTTGACAGTCGAAGCTACATAATTCATGATTAATATAATACATTGCCAGTTTGAGGTGGAAAAAGAGAAATTAAAAGATGCCCATAAAGAGCAAATGGAAACAATACTGCACGATGCCGCTCAGAAAGCTAAAGAGGATGTGGCAAATACGAGAGCTCTTGTGGAAGAAGAGATGGAAGAGAAACTAAAACAAGCTAGAGAAGAACACACTGATGAATTGAAAAACCTTCACTCTCAGCATCATCGTAAGGTGAGCACTACCATCTTTTTATACAATTTTTTTTTTGTGTGTGAATAAATCTTCTATCGTTCACATGTATATAGTTAGATATCAACAGTCCATAACTTGTGATAGATATTAATATTGGTTTATTGGCACCTACGCACCTACTGTATGTTCAACTATTCTTAAGTTGCGAGTTCAATGTGCAAAAATTGATGATTAATGCAATATTCATGAAAAGTGTTGAAGGCTGGTGTTGTGGTAAGCCTGAATAATTGATGCTTGTTGTACATTATTAGCTTAGCCTTCCAAGTTGCATTTCATTAGAGGCAATGTGAGCTTGCTTGCATTCAATATATACTGAAACTTTTACTTGAATGTGGCAGTGCTCGGTCGGTGGTCTTTCACTTGAGCAGTTAGACTACTATGTGATACTGATGGAGTATGGAACTCTTTGCTGAAGTTGAATTATGCAGAATGAGGGCTCATCAGAATGATTTTAAGTTTGACAAGAAAGGGTGTCAAGCATAGCAATCATAATTGATAATTCATTGAGATCCCTGTCACCTGAACGGCTTTATCAATGATAGGTGTGCTGAGGCATTATAGCATTTGGTCCCTATGTGTATTATAATAACACATTTCATTGCCGATGTTGCCTTACGCAGCATTTTATCAACCCCACATTTTTGTCACTTTGTTTTGTGCTGTGCAAAGATAGAGATATAGATTTCAGTTGTCAATCTGAGATATTTGGTTGCTGCTTATTCCTGAAATGGATACTCCGGATTTAGTTTCGTCATTTTTGGAGGCTGGCCGCTCCACCGAAACGAACACCCATGTGCACCATTGCCCAATGTGTGGCTGTTACAAAGTTATATCTAAGACTTATAAAAGCGAGTTACAACTTTTGAAATATGGCAATAACTGTGAAGCTGATACGCATGAAAGCAAACGTGCGTCGAATGCGTCTAGTCGACGTTCGTCTGTGTCATCATGCGACGGCGTTTCTTGTGAATGTCATGGAAATATCGTTGTCAAAGAGCTATCGACTTCATCAAACGTGTCGCGCTCTAGTGATGGTTGTAAGCAATGCAGGAGAACCTGTCGAATGTTTCTCACAAAAGTGAGATGCTGCCATTATTTATTGCACCCTCTGCTACAGACAAAATGTATTATTGTAATTGTATAATAAAGTACTTTTTGAGATTATTGTGACTCTTTTTCCCTATTATTTAAACCGAGTACCGCTGGCATGTATCTATATTATATCCAGCCTACTGCAATTTTCTGACGCCAAACGACCAAACACAATAATGCTTAGGAAGATATATCATTGCTCTCTAGTAGGGTGCTATTTCTTGTTCATGGCACTCTAAGAATATGTTGTGTTCAATATTTTTAGGTGGAGGAGATGAAGACAGAAATGGAAGCGAAGATGAAAGACATAAAGGATTCTCTAGAACAAGAAAAGAAAGACCAAGTTGGAGCAGTGAAAGAGGTAAGTACTAGTTTTAACTACACAGCTTATTGGCTGGAAACGTCTGGATGGTCATGTTAATATATACATCCAGAAACTCATGATTATAATATGGGTCAATTTTTTACTAGTAACTCTATCCCAGTTACCCTTTGATTTGATTGACATGTTTCGATCGCAACTTATCATTAATCAATGCTAGTAAATCTAGGCAGTTCCCTCTGAACAATTATTGAATTGAATTTGAAATCTGACTACAGGTTCATGAAAGGAGTAGAGAGCGTGAATTCAATCAACTTGTCCAAACCCACGAAGAGGAACTCATGCGTTCACGGCAGCAACATGAAGAGATTCTAGAAGCGTTGCAAAACGAACACGAAAAAGCGATTAATAAGTTGAAGGAGAGACACAAAGAAAACAAAATCTTGGATGACAACAGACTGGCGAGAGAATTAGAAGTAAGTTAATATACTATTTCTTCAGGTGAACTCGGATAGGCTACTCTGGAAAAAAATTTCCAATCAATTCTTACAGGAAGAATGGGAATTGAAAATGGAAAATCTGAAACAGAAGCTTGATCGTGAAAGAGAGAGAGAAATGGAGCATGTCAAGATAAGCATGAAGGAAAAACATGATAATGAACTGCAGAAGATACTTGAGGAATCATCTTCTACCGCAAAAGGTATTTGTACATTGCAAGTAGCTTTTGATGCCATTGATGGTGCCAAAACCAAACTGTTATATTTTGTCTGCTTTGTGATCAGAGTTACATCACGAGACTGCACGAATGGAAGAAGAATTTGACAAGAAAATGAAAGACTGCATTGCAAACTATGAATCAAAGATCGAAGAGTTGAATGCACAACATGAAACCTTGAAAGAGGCCGATGAAAAGCGACAGTTTGAAAAATTGGAAAAGTTAGAAGTCAGTGCAATTGTGTTGTCACTGATCTAATATCTGCATCACAACCTAATAATATTGTTCAAATTCCAGGATGACCATAAAAAGAAAGTGGAAGAGATGGAAGCTAAGATGAAGCGACTATTGCAAGAACAAAGAGACGAACAAGAATCGGCCATTCAGCTTATCAAAGACGAGGCTGCTGCCAGGGAAGAAACTGAGAAACAAATAGGACAACAGGTTGATAATAATGTGCTATGATAAAAATAAGAACACTGCTTTCACATACGCCTTTATCTAGATGGCATCATTGCAACATCAACTGAAGGAAGCATCCACCAAATTAGAAGAACAATATGAGCAGAAGATGTCAAATTTGGAGACGAAACATCAACAAGAAAATGAGTCTCTGAAAGAAGAACTGAAACAACTTCAGGATAACTTGAAGAATGTCCAAGCTGAAAGGGATGATATAATACACCAGGCTGAAGGTATTTTTTTGGTTTTATTTTTAAGAGGTGGGCAGTTTCCTGTATAGGCTACCTTGCGATCATAAATCACAATTTTTGGGTCGTCGATTCTCGAATTTTTATTGAAATTTTGGAAGTTTTACCAGCATGTAGAAATTTCCTCTACTTTGCTGGCACTGGGACTGGCCACACCCACCAAAAATCGTAGCATACTGACCAATGGCCGTAAAGTAAAAATTAAATTCTGAACTGAGCCTACCGGTCTGATTTCAGAGAGCAGGAAGAGGTTAGAATCTCTTCATCATGACGAAATGGCTGCACTTCGTCAAGAACTAGATTCTCATGTGCAAGATCACAAAGACAGACTGCAGAAAGTGCAAGAAGATATGGAAACTGCACAAGTGGCTCAGACTCAACTTCAGGTATGAAACTTGATGAGATCTGACACTGGATTGTACAGGATGTAAATTGTTCTGGGATTGTGATGTGAAGTATGTGTGCCCTGTGTAGTGCCTATGACAAGATGCCCTGTTGATAGGAATGACTTTGCCCTTGTGTAAAATATATGATTTGTTTTTATAGATATATTACCCCTGATCGTGTTTTTCATTCAATTTATAGGAAGTTCAAGAGGAGTTGGATGGATGGATGGAACAAGTAGAATTAATGAAAATCGATTTTTCTGACAAAGAAAAAGAAATGCTAGAGGAGCATAAGCAAGCTATGGATCAAATTGCCAAAGAACATGAGGAGAAATCTGCTGAGTTAAGGTAGAGTGGTGGCCCCGGCATCAATTGCCTTTGCGATTGAAAAAATATTGAACACATTGCAAGCTGTTGCAATGTTTTATGGTAATCCACAGTCTTCTGTATTGATGCTTGGTACAAACAGTTCTTGTTATGTGGCATTAATCATTGATTGTTCTTTTATGGATATTTTGGTATCTAGGATATCTGTCTATTTACTGTACATGCCTAATAAAAGGATTGTGGATCAGTCAAAAGGCTACGCTTAGCTATCTTTGTGTATCTGTAGTTCTTTTTTCCGTGTTACCTTGGACATAACATAAATCTTTAGCTGTTGAATAGTTGTATCTGACAATATGCTTGTGCTAATCATACAGAGAGCAACTTGAAGCTCACGTCAAATCCAAAGAAGAAATGGAAATGGCAACATGCGAGTTGGAAAGCAAATTGGAGGATTACAAACTGAAACTAACTGCTGCTCAAGCCAACTTGGCTTCGTTATCTGCTTCGTCACCCTTGCGACCGGTGTCGTCTGCTTCTGATTATGATCCTGCCAACTTAGCTGCAATGAAATCAGATATCAGGAAGTGAGTGTCTGTCATTGAGTGTAAAGCTCCAGAAAAGTACATTTGTTGCCTATTTCAGTGCCTTGACTATCACACATATTTCTGATGTATCTGGTATCGGAGAGGACATTGAAGAAGGGGCATTGCAACTGACTGCTGATGAAGAACTTATTGAAGAACAACTTGAAGAAGGTGATCTCCCTACTATGGAAGAAGGTGAACTTGTCGAAAGCAAGGAAGACGAAGTTGAGCTATCACCACCGAGCAAAGATCGTTCTTCATCTTCGTCATCGTCGTCTTCGGAAGAAGATGAGAGACACGGTGACGAATCTTCCGACATTGAGAAGTCAGAGGATGCAAAACATTTGACCATAAAAGACCTCGAAAATCGCATTGAACTACTGGAAGATGAGCTCCAAAAGTAAGTTTTGTTGCGTTTGAGCACTTTTTCAACTTGATTGATTTATCGAATTATGTCAGGCTGGCTAAATCTCACGATGATGAAATTCACAATCTTGTGAAGAAATATGAGGAACAGATTGTTGGAAAGGAGGAATCCATGGAAAATGAACATAAGTTGGCTGTTGCCAAGTTACTGGAGGAACATGCAACTGGTACGTGATTTCCCAGTCGATGCTGTAGCATTCATTTTCTGCCACCGGTTCAAATCAAGTTGTCCGATTAATCTCATTCGAGCATTGAATACTTCGATTCTTGTGGTACATATTTTGATGGTTTCCTACACAAGTGTGATCTGGACATCTCACTCAACTATTTTGCTTTGACCTTAAGAAAAAGAAGAACTCGCGAAAAAACACGAGGAGGTGTTACAAAGCTTGGAAGAAGAGAAGCAAACTGAACTGATGCAACTTAGACTTAAATGTGCATCAGAAACTGCAAGCCAGGTCAGAAAAATGGCAAGGATTTATGTTTTCTTTGATCTTTGGGGCAGGATCCCGTGAATTGTCAGGAAACTTTCAATGACTATTGTGTTGCATCAGCTTCTTACGTGAAAAATCCAAGAATTCCATCAGCGAATATGTCCCGGCTCTTTTTCTGATTACTGACTAGTTCAATGGCTATTTTAGGTCGAAGAGGAAATAGCAGCCTTGCGTCTACAACTCGAAAAGTCTCATAGCGACGATATAGAAAGCATTAAACTGGACATGGAGAGTAAGCACTCGGAGAAACTGGAGAAACTGCTGGAAGAGAAACAACATGAAAAGGAAATGGGTATGTGACTCCGAGCATGTTGTTTCATTTGATCTTGTGAGTAGATTTGCAAATATTTCGCAGAAATGCAAAATTTGACTGATGAACATGCGACGAGCTTGGAGAAGAAGATATCGACTCTGATGGCTGAACTTTATGAACAAAAACAGGAGAGTCTGCGACAACGTGACGAAGCACATGAGATAAAGATTCTTGCTATTGAAGAGGAACGTAGGAAGGCCGCATCGGCGAAAGAGTCTGAATGGATGGAGATAAACAATAAACTTCAGGAAGAAGTTATCCAGTACGGCAGTTATTAGTAATATATCATGAGAGATTTCGGCTATATACCGCTACAGCCCTGGCTTATCCCTGTTGTTGTTTGCATGCAAAATCATAAGATGACACGGTATTCATTATCATTCAGGCCCATCATTTAGGGCCGAGATACTCGAATTGACTATGGTCAGCTAAGGCCATCTATGCCGGATATGAGATTTTAAGTGATCTGCATGATTGCCGATATATCCTGATACATACATTTCCAGCCTGATTAATTCACTACAATGAATCTAGATTGAAACTTAATGTTGATAACGCAAGAATGGAGCAGAAGACACTTATTGAGAGCTTGGAATCCGGGGAGAACGATATTCTGAGGTAACAGATGTGCTATGCGATGAGAATAGATAAATGTATGTTTGCGCAGTCTAAACCGCTGGTCTTTTCTTTAATAGCTCTATTTATGAGAAACATCGAAATGAGATTGAAAAGTTGAATGAAGAATATGAGAACAAGATAAAATTGCAATCTGATGAATATGAAAAGGTAAGATGTGATTGTAAAAACTTATGTCGATTGGTTTAGTGGGAAAAAAAGAAATATCAGAATCAGATATCCTAGCCATGCTACCTCCGTAATATCCAATAAGTTTATCTAATAACTATATGCTGCTCCACTTTTAATCTTTGGTTCATGGGTAATGCCCATTTATACAACGTCAAGAAGGGATTTGAGTTGTGAACATTCTCGTCTGGGTGTGTTTAGTTTTAGAATTCTGTTGACTATAAAGGAAATTTTAATATCTACTGTATAGTGGAGACGGGAATTCAGCTGATTTCATGTGGATTGTCATGTGTTAATGTTCTTGAGTAGCTGAGTTCTGTGTGAGGCAATCATAAATAAGTCATAGACGGTTTTATATTAGAACTTCTACAAGATACAATCTGAACAGTATTTATCTGGGATTTGCAAACAAAAAATTACTGATGTCCTGATGAATCGAGAGATATATAGTAGTTGTTGATGATACAGGGATTACAGTAATACAGCTGATGTTTACGTTTCAACGGTTATTTCTTTAACAATTATTTGCACTTGCTTCATTTGTTGAATATGGTAACTGATCATTTTCAAATGAGCATAGCCGGGATGTGGTTCCTCTCATGGAATCGTATTACCCATAGGTTATATAAGCTCTGAAAAGTTGAAATTGTTTTGTGTTGACAACAGACTGTGATGAAGCATAGAATTTTGAAATTTATCAAGATTTTTGTTAGGTATAAGGTATAGAGGAGCTACTTACAAGTCAAGTTTCTTCGGAAATTACTATTGAATGTAGTGGAGAGCTTCGAATCGGCCATTAATAAGATTTTTTTAATATGCATATGTAGCCTACTCTTAATTAGTGACATATGGATGGTCACTTCATTATCATAATCATATTTGTCATCAGATTGTCAGTCTAATCAATATGCTTGACCATGAACATAGTTCATCATCAACACATGTCCTACTTTGTGCAGATTCAGATTGACTATTATAGTGTAGACGAAGAACTGTAGTACCGGTATGTTAGTATGGAAAAATCTAGTTTAGTCAACCTTTCTAGAAAGCAATGGTATTATATGTTTGCGCGTGTGTGTCAGGATGTTACTCGACCTGTATATATAGTTTTTTTAGTAGTGTGTGATGAAGATGAGAAGGTTTTTTTATTGCGGCATCCTCAAACAGTGGGTACGTTGAAGCGAATCCATATATTCCACTACCAGAATGTCAGGGATATGACTTCGGCATCACTTAATTAAAACCCCTTGATTTACGATGTACTCACTCTGACAATATTACATATGCTCTCCCGGGGCATGATATGTGAGATCCATTTCATTGGTGTTTGGAAATGCCTGTTTCCTCATTACTATTAGGCAAATCTTTGCCACCTTTTTCTCAAATATAATATGAAATAGAAGTACCATAGGCCTACCAATGTAGCTTTCAAGGAGTGGTGAAGCATGGCAAGTGACATCTGCTACAATTCTTGTGTTCTTAACAGACTTGGTTTTGCTACATGATTTCAACAGCTTCTAATATATAATTTAGGCTCAAGCAGAGTACATTGAGCAGCATCAAGAACGGTTAGATAAATTTTTGGAAGAACGAGAACAAGACATTCGAGACGTCGAAGAAAAGAAACAAAAAGAGATCATCGAATCTCAAGAGAAATACGAAACTCAAATTAAAGAATTAAAATCAGAATTTGAGAATTGGAAAACGGCTCAACTGCGGGAAATTGAAGAAAATTTTCAGGAAGAGAAGAGCAAGCTTATTGAAGAACATAGAGACGAGGTGATTTCATATATTTCTTTATTGTAAAGACCAGAATTTTATGATGTGCTTTTTGCTTTGTGCAATGTACATGCCATACTACAAAGTAGACCCATGAAACGCCAATGGATTATTTACATTAGTAAACATCAACTTGTTTGTGCCATAGCCACTTACACTTCATCACAAATTGTGCGATTCAGTAGTCAGTACAGGATATGATGTTCCGATCTATGCAGAGGCCTCAATTTTGCGACAATTTGTGTCCAATAAAAGAAGGTATCAGTAACGGTTTAGCACAAAAGAACTAGCTGTTAAAATTTTTTGCGATCATAGCATCTCCATCCATAACGGTACTAATTGATTTTTCTAAACTGTCCATTACGCTTGTAGATGCGTCAGGACCAGTCTGCCATGCCCCATCCAGTCTCAGTCTCTCATGGGACTACCACCTGAAACTATGAATTAGTCTAGAATGACAATAGTAGGTTGATAAAAAATCTGGATGTTTGTGAATTTTCCGATAATTACCAGAAATTCAGGATGCACTCTGTAATTGCGATATTGTAATGAAGCTTTTAATTTCATATAGGTCAGAGCTGTAGCTATCAAATTGGTGGAAGTACGAGATGAAAGAGACCAATTATTATCAGATAAGGTATGGTGGAAGCAATGTGTTTCCTGCTACGATAGACGGCTGTTACGTGTACTGGTATATTTAGGACGGGCTTTTAAGTCAAATACAAAGACTAGATACTGAACAAGACGAATCTCAGGCCGAATTGAAAGCTGCATTGACCTCTCATCATATGGACAAGTTTCAGGTGATTGTCCATTTTGCTAATAGCCGCCACGGATTCAGTGTTAGCCCATCTTCTACGTAGTGACTCGTCCTAACTGTGTTTGCTTTTGAGATTTACGATATTTAACTTTATTAGAATTTGGGTGATTTTATTTCCAGGCTGCCATTACTGAACTAGATCAGCATCATACGGAAGAGATGGAGAAACTTCGTCAAGATCACGAAAAGGAGACTGAACAATACAAGCAAGTGTCTGAGGATCTTATTAAAAAAATGAAAAATCTCGAAAAAGATTACGAAACGGGCATCCGCTCTGCGAGAGAAGAGAAAGAGTCTGAATTAGCCGCCATGCAAGATTTGTTTGACGAGAAATTCAGCGAACAACAAATGGATCACAGCTCGGCTCTTACAAGCATGAGAGAAGCTCACGAAGCCCAAATGCAAGCTTTACAAGAGGAACATGACACTCAACTTCAGCTCATTGAACAGGTTTCTGACATACTTTACGTGTACAGACACATGTAGATGCTCATTCTTTTCTTGTTTAACAGGAGATTGAAAATCAAAACAAAAGCCACCGTGCTGCATTGGACGAGATCCTCCAATCTCAAGCAGACAAACTAAAAGAATTACAAAAACAATTTGAAATCGCTCTCACTGCTACGAAGCATGAAGAACAGCATAAGTCTGAGGTGAATTACGAAGGTTTATTGAAAATGTCGACTATTATTATCTTTGCGTAGTTATTGAAGTTTGGATTATTTATCTTAATCCACCTTTCAATAGGCTGTAACGCTGACTTTCTCGCACAGAAACTTCAACAACACATCGTGGAACTTGAAAAGCAAATAGAAAGCTCTAAAAGGAATGATTCAGATTCAAGTAGCGATAGTGATTCTGATGATGGCAAAAAAGATTCGGAAGAGATTGCCAAGGTCAGGGGGCCTACATTCAGTTTGAAGCCACAAATTGTTTATTTGTCCAACTTAAGTTTTTCGTGTATTGGTTGTCTTGTTTCAATCAAAAAGACTTTCATGTTGTATGATAGTGTTGACCAGCTACTGTACCAAGGAGTTAGTGTGCCACATGGTCTGTCACTCACTAGTCGGATGCATGTTGGATACCCTGTCATGCAAAAGCCTATCCGATAACATAGGTTTAGAAACAATACTTTACATCATGGTTGTTACTAGCTAGGGTCCAAGATTACTGGGCTATTGCTATCAGTGCTATCAGTGCACACCGGGAAGGTTTACACACGTTTCATGATGTACGACTCAACACCAGCAATGACTCGTACTAAGATCCTGCTGGTTGTTGATTGCGGACATTAATTGCTATAGCTGAAAGAATTGTTAGAGTCTGCTGAAGAAGACAGACAAGACATGACATCGAAGATCGAATTTGAAAGGGCCGAATACCAAGGCGAAATCGATCAATTACAGGAGGAAATAGCAAGCAAAGATGAAAATATCAAGGTAACAAATTTGGGATCTAGGCAATTTTGATGTGACGGATAATAAATTAGGGCGAAAAATATCAAGTCAAATCTCAGAGAAGGTTGTAGTACCTTATTTGTTTTTTTGAAACAATCTAGGAACTTGAAAGCGAACTTGAGAAGAACAAAGATGCGTTGGGAAGTTTGAAGGAGAGGTTCGACACGGTATCTTCTAGAAGAGAGAGAGAGGGTCGAGAAGAAGACAACTTACTTCATATATTACAAGACGACCTCGAACGTCTTAATGATGAGAGGTAAGACAATAGACGCTCAAATTATAACCTTTACAGTTCAGTACTTGTCTTCTTTCTCTTTGGCAGAGATCAACTCAGTGCTGCAAACCGACAACTTCTTTCGACATTGACCGAACTCGTACAGTCCAATCATAAATGCGAAGATCTCATTTCCAAGAAGTTGCAGGTAACTGCATAATCATTTTGCTCTAATGTTAATTTTCATGATTTGGCAAAATTCGTAACGATACATCCGGCTTCGATAAAAATCTTTGTACCAAGATTAACTTCTGAAAATCTTTGGAATGATTTACATCAAAATTCTGAATTTAGAAATGTGCTACAGACCGAACTGGTAAGGATTCTGTGCTGACTGAAGGAGAGAAGTCAGAAGATAGCAGTAATAAATCTGATATTGGTGCTGGTGCTGGTGCAGGTTTGTGTTATAATTTTTGATTATTTTATCAGTATTTGATTGTGTTGCACGAGGGGTGCTGACCCCTGACCTCATCATCTATACCTGTACACATTTACACAACGGTTAAAGTGGATGGCATGCTCTCTCACTTTGAAGCGCTCTTGAGTCATATAATTGATTGCTGGTTATCATTCTGATTTATTAAGAATAGTTTCCAAATATGACGCTTCCCTTTAACATTTAGAAACGCATGGTACGACGTCTCCTGGAAAACTCGGCGCAAGTGGAATAAGCTTTGAAGATGAAGGTCTTGATTTGTCTCAGCGATTAGCGGAATCCATGTTTGCTGGCCCGGATTTGGATGGTTCTGCTAGGGACGTAGCCGTGGAATCTGGCACAAGATTGCAACAAGCGGTTCAGCAATTAGTGGATGTCGTACAAACGGACGATCAGGTACATCACTTTTATATGATGATTCATTTCTACAAAACTTATCGTAGCTCAAGATTAATGAATGTGTGTTATAGATAGTGCAGACAGTTTTAATTGACGCACTTTCGAAAGGCATAGAAATGTTTCAAATTTTTTCTCTCACTCTTTGAAAATGGTCTTGATCTTAGATCTTTGCATGTAGGATAATGCCATGTCAGGAAGGATATATAATATACCGGTACTTGATTTTCATTATAATGATTGATGCTTTAATTTCTTGATGCAGGTATCACAATTTTGCTTAAGTGTATCTATTTGTATAGGTCTAGTTATTAATATGTAAAGTGTAACAGAAAATTGCGAGGATTCCGATCTGTCATTCAGTTTCTTAAAAAGCCATAATATTATATCTTTCTGCGCTGGTGTTGTAAACCTGTTGGCATGCTACTATTGCAAGTTATATTTGTTACATACCAACTTTACAGTTACCCTGATAATATAGACTGTGGAGTTATTGAAGAGAAAGAGACGCCAGATTGTATCTATGCTATGATGAAAGGAGTCGAGTCAGTAATGAAGTAGTTCAACTAGAGTAGTACCAGTATGCCTGAAGTCTAGCACTGGTGCTGTCTTTATATTCTGAAAAGTAGATAGGTCTATGTTTTGCATGGTTGATTACGAAGTTCACTTGAATTTCTAATCTACATGAGTGTGATCTCTTTTGTAGTCATTCCTTCTAGCAGTTGCAGAAGCACAGAAATAACCTGTTAAAGGTTCGTTTTGCTTGGTAACCTTTCTATTGAGTCAGTCAGGTTTGCTAGCTCATTATCTGTTTAGTAAAAACAGTAAATCTGCCGTATATGTTTTTTACATGCAGCGTGTTAGAATAGTTTGGATATTGTAGATCTTCATTTTTCATTAAAATGAAGATGTTTTTGATGTTTTAGCTTTCTTTATTGAAAGTGCCTCTTGAATTAAACGCGAAATTTTAATTTCAAGGCAGATAGTCACGTTTGATATTTCGATTGATTAGCTTGTCGTGTTTATCATATTAGGATGTGAAGATTGTACCGTATATACCGGTATTTGAAATTTTCAGTCTGCTCATCTGACAACTGACATCATACACAGATTCCCTCGGGGCATGCTTTGAATTTCCGAAATGCAAATGTAGTAGTCAGCGGTAAATTGTGTGCTTGTCTACATTGCTGGAGAATTTTCATTGCTGGTAGCCTACTGGTGTTGTATGATTACCATTTGCTGTGCGCTGTGTAGTATTACTACTGCTGCTTACCTAGTAGCCTATATATATTAAGTAAATTAGTTGATTTATTCTCTCCCCTGGTACCTAATTCATTTAGTAAATCTTGTAAATCTCGGGTATTATCTTAATATCTTTCTATATTGCACTCACAGTCAGCCTTAAATATTGCGCGTAGCTTGCTTGTCATGGACTTTATGTGTTATTCTGATAAGAATTATGAAGTGAAAGTACGTGCTGAAGGCTCAATGAACTCTCTCTACTGGCAGGCTAACGGAGATTGGATCACTGAGTTTGTGAAGCAGGTGTTGCATGATCTATATCCCTGTTACTCGTTTATATATGAAACTTGTAAATTATTATCTGTTGATGTGGTTGTTATTTTTTTGTGTGTCTTGTAATAATAGAACTGAGCACCGGTATCAGGCTTATAAGATTTTGCTATTTCCCTTTGCAGCTGAATCTCATCCAGCAGCCACAAATCATCATAGGAGGAGATGGAGACGGCAGCGAAAGAGTTGGTAAGAAACAATGTGATGATGAAGATGATGACACTTCAAGTCGAAGCTCTGAATCTGAGAATGCCGGCAAAGTGGAAGGTGAGAAAGAGTCACAGTTGATATCAGTGATGCGTAAAGTGACAAACGCAATCTTGTCGATTCAGAATTGATGGCGGAATACGTGACTCAGCAGATTGAGTTGCAGAAGAGAATCGAGGAACAAGAGCAGGAATCAATCAATCTCCAATCACAAATTGAGAATTATCAATCGCAGAATAAGAATTTGCAGGAAGAAAATTCCATGCTCCAAAAGCAAGTTGTAGCGCTTACAGCTGGAGGAGATGAGGCTCAAGAAAGTATGTGGAGTGTCATTAGTTACACGGATGCTACACTTTTAATCAAGCTTTGTCGAGCAAGCTTGCATCGATGACTTATCTGATGTGTACCTCTAATGGATGCCCATTTCTTCGCAATTGAGTGATTTTCTCGGCTCTTAATGGCTGGCCACTGATTATTTCCTTCAGTCAATAGCTAGCGAAATTCAATGCTATGTTATATTGATTTTTCATAACAAGCATGTTATGAGCTTGACCTCCTGTTTCGATTTTGAGCCTGAAACTTCAACCATTACCCATCTCCGCTACTCAAGCATGTTTCTGATGTAGGCTTCTGACCGTTGCGTTCAGATCTGCTCAAGTTGAACAGCGAATTGTCTGCTGAAAAACAAGCCTTGTCCGATCAATTTGAAGCGTCGCGAATTCATTCGGAAAAACAGATTCTGCAACTCGACGCAGCACTTGATGCCGAGGCAAAGAAAATGGAAGAAAGGGAAAATGAGCATGCCGTTTTCGTAGATGATCTGCAAACACAAGTCGGAAAAAACCTAGATAATTGATAAATAGTGAATATTGCACGATCAAAATATTTGTTTCAGATCGACGCACTTCATAAACAAATAACGTCTAACTCGAAATTCTCGGCCGAACAAACGAATGAGAGAGAATTGGAGAGAGAACAGTTTCAAGAGGAGATTAACCATTTGCAAGATGAACTTGATAAACGTCATCTCATGCGTTCTGACTCGAATTTAGCCCAAGAGGTTTGTATTGCTTTTTACTAAAATGTTTTTTTAACAAACTCAGCTGCGTCACACTTGGCTAGCTTTTGATGCTATTCTTCTGCTTCTAATTTATTAGGCTGGTGATTCTTCCTCCTCCTCTTCTGCTAATCCTGATAGAGACGAGTCTCAGGTAACGGGATGAATGCGTGGAATGTCGATTCCATCTCATCTAGATTCAACTAATTTCTTTGGTCCATCATTTTTGATTTTTCGCATGACGATGTCTGAAATAACGCTACTTTCAACCGATTAGTCGAGTGCGATAAGTCCATGGAGCAACCGTGAACTTTTTGTTCTCCTAGAGGCAGATTTTTCATATTCATTAATACCAATTTGCCCTGTATATGTTATCATTACTAATTGATTGGCTCTTGCCTGGACTGCCGATCTGCATGACTTGAGTTAGACGGCGTTATGCATGGTATGGACTACAGACCATCAAGTAATAGCAACAATGGCGGTACTGAAATTCATTAGATATTTTTCAGGTTGTTTTTTCATAAAAGTCATATTTTTTGTTTGAAATTTCATTTTGCCTGATGCTGCATCCTTGCATAGGAAACTATTGACAAAATCTCTTTTTGGTTTCTATGCTTATTAGGTTGGCTAATAACCCGACACATTTTTAAAAGATAGTTTTAAGCCATGTCCTATTCCATCTACTCCAGTTCAAAACTGGCACTGGTTGTGGATAATAAACTATGCTGGCTGTTGGCTGACCCATAAAATCTGAGAGACGGGCATGATAGCCTGAAATTCAAATATCAAAAGTTTATCAAAGTTTGTTTTTCCATTGATAACTACAACAATCACATGATATCGATGTAGAACAGAAGAGTTATTTCTTGGGCTACTGATTGCAGTGTTGTTGTTAAAGCTATATATCAGTGTGTAGTCAATGGGGACAAATAAGACTGAAAACAGAACTGAAAAGAGACAACTGCTTGCTAAAAACAAAAGGTATCACATTGAACAATCAATGTATCACTCGTATAGCGTGAGAGTGAAATTGTAGAATTACCAGTTGAAAGGAGAGCCTTATTTGCTGTTATCAGTTTAGCCTCTTATCCGAGTCAGGCAGGGTTTGTACTATGTCTCATCGAATGAAGTGTACACACACTTTGTCAGGAGGAGAGGGCTATTGAAATTTTAGGAATTGTGATTTTTAAACTGTTAGGTCAGGATAGATTTAGCCGTGTTTGCTTACTTCTTGTCAGCCCAAAGTGATAGATTTGTCTCGGCACAAAGTGGCCTATTGTAGGAAGATCAACAATGTGTTTTATTAAGGAGAAAGCATTCAACTACATTTCCAAACACACAATACCTTAAGCCTTATCTATAATATCGTGATGTAAACTTGCCGATATTGACTATTTTGGGTTAGGTTGCCTCACCAAGTGTGATGCTCAAAATCCCTGTGCCTTGCTTATTTGATAAAGGGACACGTATCTACAACATATGTCTCCTGAGTCGTGTTGTACGATGGACGTGGAGAAATCCAGTCTAAAAGATAGGATTGTTTCGTATAATATCTCATTCATTGTTCTGTTAGGCAGGCTTTTGAAGAGTATTTCAATGATGCCTTACAACATGTGGAAGGTAACATCAATACATGGATTTGTCTCAGTGTTGTGGACACAATGTCTAAATAATATTTCAAATATCATAAGGACAATAAGCTAGAATCGATCTAAGCCACACTAAGTGAGCGTCTAGATAAGCCAGAGTTGAGTTTTTCATGGAGATTGTCAGAATTGTTATTTCAGATCAGGTCAAAATGTTGTTACGTTTTAGTCATGGCGATGTCTAAGTCTAAGATTTTAGAAAAATTTCAGAAACTGACAGAAGAATCGAAAAACTTAGATGGAGGGCATTGCTTTACGCCGGTACAATCAAGTACTCCGGTCGGAGTTTATAAACTGCAAGCTAAAGGGAGCAGCGGACAAATAGGACTCGGAGCATGTTCGATGTTGCATTCTGTGAGTGTAGAATGGTAACCAATGGACCAGTCGTATTTTACTACAAGTTACATAACTTGTTTAGTAACGCAGTTTAGTACCGGTAGTGTTCATATTTGCCGTTGTAATATGCTTTGATTTTAATATCGTTTGGTAGGATGAATCTGCGAAAACATATTCCCAAGTTGAAATTCGATCTTGTATAAGCATCAAGAATGAGAAACAGCCAAAACAATTTTGGATTCTTGATTTTAATGCCTTCGTGACTGCTATTAAGCAACATGTGCAAGCCCAAGCAAGGAGAAATCAATTTTTATTTAGATATCATAATTTGTCACAGGTTTTTTATTGGGCTGCCTAAATACGGTAGCAATAGATGTTAATCAGCAACTAGTGTCTTCTGGCTAGCTAATAACCAGTTAAATCTCGTAGCCTCAGTAGGCGATATGCGATCATTCGTTCTGCTATTTTTTCACCTTCACTGATTGCGGGCATCTTGTGGTATATTGTTGATAACCTGCGACTCAAATCATTGCTATCCAAAGCATGTCATTTTAATCAAAATGCCCAATTGCAATGAAATATTAAGATATTGGTTAGTTCTTACTTGTCACTTTTGTTCTATTGAAGGTTTCTCGTTTGGAGGAAGAATTGGAAACACGAGATGCAGATTATCAAAAACAAATCGCAAAAATGAAGCAAGAGGAAGAGAAATTGAAGAAAACGATCGAAGAATATGAGGAAAACATCCAAGAATTGCGAGCACGCGGATCAGAACAATCTGAAGTACCGCGTCTCACTTTGTTTTGATTGTTCCATTTGCAACATTCTTTTTCTTTGCCAACAGCTTGATTTAGTCAGAGAACAACTGCAAGACATGACCAGAGAACGGGAGGTTATTCAACAAGAGCTGTATGACAATTTGCTGAAAGTGTCTGCGCTTGAAGCAAAGCTTGACCAATACAAACACGGCAACGAAGGATCATCGACAGATCCTAATAACCCAACACTTGTAGAGCAACTTCAAATGAAATTGGAACAGGAGAGAGAAGAAAATGAAGTCAAGGTACTCATGATATACTCATGACGTTTGCCAAAATCTCCGCACCCGGTCGGTATCGGATTTGTATCGTAACCGCCACAATACACGGTTCCATGTCAGACATGGTCATGCAAAAATGTCAGTGCTGTGAGAATCTGTAGATCATTGAATTATGTGAATTATTTCAGATGATGCAGTTGATGGAGGCGCAAAATCAACTTCGAAACGCTATCATCGAGAAAGAAGACCATATTGAGGAACTCCTTCGTGAGATCGAAACCTTCCGAAATCTTCAAGTAGAAAATGCAAAACTTAAGGTATTGAAACAAGCCGAGCGAAATGTGTAGGTCAAGCGTTTACCAATGAAGTTCTATTGTTTTGCAGGAACGTTTAATTTCGAAAGAAGCTAGCCTGCCTTCTACGTCCAGGGTTGAAGAAATGGAAGCGCTGTCGCAACAACTGTTGGAGGAAAAGAATGCAGAAATTGACGAATTGCAAAATAGAATTCAAGTACTTGAAAGCAAGCAAGATTCGTCGTCAGAATCCTCTGAAGATGACGAAGTATTATCTACTTATATTTATATTCGATTTAATCACTAAATTTATCCATGTTGTTTGTTTTGTTGCTTAGGAAACCATTCAGAAGTCTAAGGAGGAAATCCTGCGTTTACAATCACAAATTAAAGACATGAAAGAAAGATTTTCGTTGCATGAAGACGGGGTTGAAGTCAATGAGAAATTTGAATCTTTACGGCAAGAAAATGATTCTCTCCGTGCTGAGATTTCCCAGATCAAAGACATGGATTCTAGTCAAGAAAACCGCTTCCCGGTTCTTGGTATACCAGCCGATATTCAAGAGAAAATTTCCGATCTTGAAAACCTTCTTGGGCGTGATGAGCAATCAAGTGACCAAGCTACAGATAGTAGTAACTCACACAACGAGGTCCTTGAAGGTGTGTATTGAACTTTATACAGTCACTGTTTTTACATTATATCTCTGTACATCACAGCAAATTATTCTGCAATATATTCAGATAAACTTCTAGAGCTCGAGAAGGAATTGAAATCAAAGCCAAACACCATCTTGGGACGAATATTATTGGCCAAAGACAACGAAATCTCTGCAAAGAATCAAGAAATTGAGAATGTGGGAGATGCGTTGTCCAAGCAAAACGAAAATGTTGCATCGCTGACTGAAAAGGTAACACGCTATCAACAACTGAATTCATGAGAATGATGAGACTGATTCACTATTGATATACGCCCAGTTTCCAGTTTAATGAACCGCTCATTGTGTCCTTGCTCCAATTAAGGATCGACAGTATTTCAGTCACCTTGATTCACTGGCCATAACCAGCACAGAGACCAATCGACCCATTTATATTGTGCTCTTTCTCAAACGCATGTGAAATTTCTCTCTTTTGTTTGACAGGTGGCCGGTTTGCAGCATGATCTGAATGAACCGGACGTTAAAATCCGATTGAGATTGAAGGGCGAAAACTCGAAGAAAGATCAACACAAAGAAGTCGATGTGGAGAAGGTGAGGCCAGAAAATATTCAAGAAATTTCCACCGTCGTCAAGAGGGTAAAAATCATTCACGGGAGACCAATCATAACAAAAACTGTGTGCACTGTACGATGTCATAAAGTTGCAATCTTTTTTTGAAATTCTTTTGAATAAAAAATGAAAACTTAACAAAGCACCTATACATGCCTTGACACAAACCACTCTCTCCTATGCTGTCCTTACACTGTGAACTATTTTCCTTGTTACTTTCAATTCACATTTTTACTCTTCTGGATCTTTAGGAAATGACAATTTTGACAGGACAAAACCGTTTGAAAATTATAATACCACACAAGTATAAATATTCCTAACCCGAAACTTGTCCAAAACCATCTAATTTGAGTATATAACGAACCCATTCCCAAAGGTTGCTCAAAATATTTGATATAACATCATGTAAAATCAACTTTAGCTCACACCACAACCCATCTTGAATGTTGCTATATCAAAATTAAGATTCTGTTTATTGAATTTTATCGTGATCTTCGTAATGCAATCCAGGCTTGTCGCGATAGCACGTTATTTCCATTTTTCAAATATAAATTCTATGAATGCAACGGATTGAATTTGGAGTGATTGCATTGTCATGGATGCGTCTCACTTAAGGCTTGTTCTCCATGTTAACGCATTCTATCCAGACATAACTAGCTACGTGCATTCAGCCGTCACGGTCTATTGCACAAATTGCCTGGGGGTCATTAACATTTTGGCGGTTTACTTGAAATGTTGTAACGCGTTAATGTTAATACATTGCTGTTTTAGGAATCTGTCTCATCAGATACCGATGAACGTTCGTCATCCTCGTCATCAAACATTGAAGACGAATCACAATCACAAGATGAAGAAGCTTTCGGGACTTCTGTTGATGAAATTGTACCAATCACTGTGACCCAACAGGAAGAGACTCCGTCCCAAGATCAAAAAGAGAGAGAAATATTCATAAACAAACAACTTCGAGTACTTTCTGAGAAACGAGAGTAAGTTATTGCTACCCTGAGGTATTTATACTTCTAACTAAAGTTTTAGCTTTCTGCTGAAACTGTTATGAACTTAATATCCATGCGTTTTGGGGTTGGCTTTGGGTCTAGGAGTTTTTGCTTTGCGTGTGTAGTCTGGACATGAAGGTTCACTTTCAATCACTTGTACAGTATGGAAACCTTTCCATGGTATCATGATCATAGTGACAATCTATCAGGTTTAATATGTAACATCTCTCAATTGATATTACAGAGAATGCGAAGTTCTATCGAACAAAGTTGCTGAAATGGAAGCGCGATTTGAAGAGTTACAAACAGAGTTAGATGCAAGGTACACCAAAGGCTTGCTTGTAGAACTGCTATCAACCACATTCCTGTTTAGCTTTTAACGATAAGGCATTGTCTGGAATATGCTGGCGCTGACTTGTTAACCTTTTGCTTTATCGTATTTTTCACCCAATCCCCTAGATGGCGTGAAAGATCATAAATCTTTTCCTTCTATTTTCTGCACGACGTGACTTCTTGGCCATGTCAAGTCTCCGTTACATTTTCAGAAGCAAAGAACTTGAATTGGCCCAAAGCAACCAGCCTGACGTAGAAGCTTTATCTGAGAAGGAAGTTCTCGATATCCCATCTGTGCAGTCTGCTATTCAGAAGGCAACTGCATTATTAGAAGAAAAATTGTATGCTACACAGAATGAAGTTTCTTCCGCAAAATCGGTAAGATTCCATCTTGAGGTTCCCTTTCTGTCTTTTGTTAACACGCTATAATTTCTATGCGATAGGAGAAGGAAAAACTGGTGGCCACTCTTGAAGACGTGCAAAAGGAATATCTTTCGTTATTGCAAGAGACGCAAAAGTATCAAGAAATGGAAGACAGCCAGACACTGCTCCGAGATCGAATCCAAGAATTGGAAGGATTTCTATCACAAAGGCAAGAGGAATTACAACAAGCTCAGCAAGACAGTGATCATTTGCAAGACCAAGTTGAAATGCTTGAATCGAAATTGCAAGAGCTCAAGGAAGAAGAAGATGAGACGGTTCGTATCTGCAATACTGTGCTAAATTGCTTTTTTCTATGGTGGCGTAATGGTCAAGGTACTGGCTGCCAAGTCTGTGGGTGGCTGTATTCGAATCCTGGGCGTGTCACACCAAAGACGTTAAAATAATTATACACAGTTACCCTGCTAGGCACCAGCATTAACGATAGTGTGTAGAAGGTTGTGAACTTTGTAGTGCAACAGCTCATATCACCATCTTCTTATCCGATTAGTGGCCATAGGCTACTCTATTCAAGCGTATAAAGTTATGTGTTGACAGACATAAACGCATAGCCTACCAACAGTCGGCTATTAATGCGGGTCTTGAGCATAAGTTTTAATGCTGTGTGATGTGTTTGGTTATTATTATTTATGCAGTTATTTCATTGGACCAATATTGCCTCAGACACAGTAAACTGTTGTTTGCATTGTAGTGCAGTATTTGCAGCTTCATTATGTTTATGATAGGATTGAACCTATAAAGGGGAGTCCTGTGGTTTTGATGTAGACTTGATGGCTTAAATTAGTCTGCATTTATGTGGCCGGTAGCACGCTTTCAGCCGTGTTGGCTTTTGTCCATGAAAAGTACATTTTGAAGTGTTATTAAGAATCAAGAGTTTACGAGAGAAAATGACAGTTGGCCTCTCTTAACATAAATTTTATGTTGCCATATAAAGTGGATCACTTGAAAGGGTGAAGTCGTTTGTGTCAACGTTTCACTGTAAGTTAAAAAGCTATTAGGGCAAATCTGGATAGGTTTGTAGTTTGGTACGTTAGTGCAGGTCACTGTGAGGGTTGGATGCTTGTTTATGATTTTAAAGAACACAATAATAAGGTGTAATGGTGGCTGTGCAGCATTTTTAGTGAAAGTTTTGCCTAACTGACAACTCGTAAGGCAAAGGTTATTGAAAAGGGTATTAGGTATCGTAGCAAGAACAGAAAAGTTGGCTCTTGCAAATTTGTCATGAATTCCGGCTATATCCCCTAGGTTATTGAAGGACTTACATTGATGGTGAATGGTGATTTGAAGAATAGGCTAGTCACTGATTAAATTAGTCAGTTTGATTTGATTCATCATTTGCCAATATGTCATTCTGTAAATGATAATAATATGGCAGTTTATCATAGGTTATAGATCAGCGATTACCGGTAGTTATTTGGTATGAAGGCCCTGTTATGTCTATTTTCTAGTCAATCAATAGAGTAATTAAAAGCATATTAATAGATCATTGTATCATCTTAATCCGAATCTAAGTAGATCAAGTTTCCATAATAGAAAGTGCAATGAACGCATCAAAACAACCAGATTAGGCTGCTGAAATACATAACTGCCATAATCAAAATTATATCCTCCAGTTTTTTTTTAATGTTCTGATTAGGTTTTACAGTTGAAAATTCATTTCTAGGATGGTCAAGTCTCTAAAACAGAGGAAAGTTTAGCAGAAAAGGAAGTTGACATTGAAAAACTCCTGGATGAACTGAAAAAGAAAGAAGAAGAAGTTGAAGATTTTGAAACTCAAGTAAAAGATTCTGTTCAACAATCGAAGGTATTTGCTTTATTTTACAGGTGTCGTGTGTGAAGCACGCGCTCAAATCACTCTTTTCATTTAGTTGCTCGAGAGTAAGGTCGAACTTCTGCAGAATGAACGGGACATCTTGAACGCCCAAAAAGATCAGCTCCAACAAGAATCTGAGCAGTTGAAATCTAAAGTCGACACATTGGAGAATGCAGCAGTGGTAAAGTTAACTGCATAAATACAATTAATTTATGCATCTTGTCTCGATATCATTGGAGTACCCAATTCTTGCAGATGTACACTGAGGATGTAGATTTAGTTGTAATTACTTAAAAATCTCATGAGTCGTGACGAATTTCCTAAAAGTTAGATATTTTCCAATTTACTGTTGACAAGTGTGCCTCGCGTAACAAGACGCTTTCTATGTTTGACATTGTAGGAGCTGGAAGCTAAAGTGAAAGAACTTGAAGCTTTGAAAACCGAGCATTTGATTGAATCCAAAGCTACGATGGATCGAGATGAGAAGCTGAAAGAATCAGACGTAAGAGCAATAGCAGTTTAAAAATGGTCACAATGCAGTTTTCTGATCAGGATAATATGTAAACCGTATACGTTCATTTTTCAGGCAACTAGTACATCTTCTGAGTCAGGCCAAGATGAGGAGTTCGGTGCTGTATCGCAGGAGGATCTAATAAGGCAACATGAATCAAAGATGGAGGACATGAAGGTCAGTTGGGAGGCTTTACATTAGCCTATAAATACATCTTACGGAAGATTAAATAGCTGAAAAACTAATGTAGGCCCATTCCATTCTCCTTGGGATATTTTCAATACCGTAAATTAAGCATTTATTATTTTTATAAACATTTTTGCATTATTGACCTATGGAACTGAGATCTGTATACTTTTGCAGCAAAAATATTCCCACGCACTTACGAGAGTTGTGGAAGACACAAAGCGTCAGATGCTTGACGAACACGAGAAAAGTATTAAAGCATTACAAGAGAAACATAGAAGGGACATCACTGAAATTCTGCAAGAATCGATGGCAGGTATGAGCCCAATACACATTATACTCGCTCGAACAAATGATCACAAATTTTTATATACGATGTTTAGGTGGTGATAGCGAATTGGCTAGAAGGCTACGAGAAGAATTGGACATTGCCGATCAGCTTGATCAAAATCTAATGGGACATTATGCTTCGGGCACTACGCCTAGAGACGGTGATTCCGATGATGATATTCCCAGGAAGTTGCAGGTGTGTTGTGTTGATACCTTGTAGCTGTCACTGCATAGGAATTGTATACTTAGACATTGTACAGTACACTTTACAGTGTACGTACGTTGTCCGTATTGTACAAAAGTACAGTACATTCGTACAAGGGTGGGTTCATGTACGATCTGTACGTGTGCATGCATAAATACGATAGTTGCCAGTCACCACACTTGCTTTGTCTTTGGGTTTAGGCACTGCTGGAAAGAGTCCACAATGAAGGAGTGCAGGTGTTATCATTGTCTGAACTCATGTTTTTGAAACAACATCAGAAGCCGCTGCGTACTACGAGCACCACAACGGTTCCTCCTGCTACGGTAGAAGAAGCCCAACAGGTGGGACTTTTTGGTGTCTCATATTCATGCTATTTTATTCCATTTGCTCAGAGGTTCGGCATTGTACCTCTTGCTTTCCTTGTCCTCCAAGTGGATGCTTGATAGCATGCTAAACTCTTATCTTTCAAGAAACGTATCTGAAATAATTATACTTTTCTCTTAAAGCTGTTTCATATGAGTTCAACCAAGACAAGATTAAACGTTACTTATATGATTTTGCAGACTTCCATGAGATTGGAAGAAGACATGGCCAAGCTCAGAGACACATACGACGGCGAGAAGTTGGCGTTAGTTGATGCACTGCAGTCGTTAAAGAATTTAGTGATTCAAGCAAACCCTGAATTATCGGTAGGAATTTGAATTACAACTTGATTTAGTCAATTTCCTATCGCTGGAATACACAATAAGCATCTTGGCTGTAACTTTTTCCTTACGGCCAAATTCTATTGCAGGAAGAAGGTATGCCTGACAGGGATGATCATCGCGCTAATCTCATCAATGCTGTTGCCGACGTGTTCGAAAAAGAGAGGGAAGTGCTTATCGCAGAATTGCAAACATCTGTTGTAGAAGCTGAAATTGAAGCAAGAAATGCTGAAGGTACTGATGAAACAAATACCAGGACTATAAAACCGGCGGGAGAAAAGTTGGAAGCACTAGAGAGAAAAATCAAAGAGCAGGTACGATCTTTTAGGTCAAGTGATATACAGCATTCCCTTTATCTCACTATGGTGTATATACGTGTCATATTTCTCATATTCAACTGGGCCCGGCATCTTTAGTGAACTAACCCATATTGTCTGTGCCTGGTATGGTAGCTGTGGTGCGAATTGTTCAATTGTAATTCGAATTCAAAACCATGTCTTCCATATTTGATCCGCAATTTCTAAATTGCTAGCCTCTGTCCCAACCCTCAGATTTGATATTTGGTGATGGAGGAGCAGAGGTCTGAAAGCTATTGTATACATTTACCATAAATTTTATCATGGTCCTTTCTATTTTCCGTAATCGTCTACCATCGGCTAAGTATTTCAAGTGATGTAGCCTATGCAAGTGCAATATAAATATTTGTTTCGTCTTCATAGCCTCACTTTTGTGGGAACTGCGATATCGGATTGCTGATGACAGAATCGTCTCTTTTGAGGCATGAGATACAATGCCTGACATCGCAAATTTCCGTCAATAATAATATGGTTGGTCGAGCGATGAATGTTGTAACCAAAGATAACATATTTGATGTTTGTGATTGCTCATTATGCTTGCGCCTGCATTGAGTTTTTATTGAATCTCTGCCATTGATTGGCTGAACAATATTTAAAAGGGTTTGAGATTTCGCGTAACTTGGAGATGAGGCTTACCGGATGTTTATGCATCGTGTTCATTTTGCCAACGAGACTTTCGCGATCAAAAATTTTGAAGTCGTAACAGACTGATCAGGGTTTCTGCATTTTTTGTTAAATTTGTTGAAATCAGTCTACAGCGAAACAGAAATTATCCATCATTGAACTGATTTCTGTGCTTCTTCAGATTTGATTCATTTTGAATTGAATCTAGTTTGAGTCAAACGAAAATCTCTGATCAACATAGCCTACTAATATATACAAGTACATCTGGTTGACTCATGACCTCACCAATTGGCTGTGGACATAACATTGGACAAACCTTTGAGAAAATTCACAGCACATTTTCTCTTGACATCCTGTAATATTAATTTTTGATTATATAATGCGAAGTAAAGATTGTTTGATGTTGTAAGCATATCATGTTATTTTTTCAACTCAATGTGTGATGTGTAACGAAATTTTGATTTGTTGTCAGGGACAACAGCACACAGCAGCTATAGAGCAGTTGGTAGCTCTGGATCGTGAACCATTACTTGCAGAGATCACTGAATTGAAAGAGGATAGAGAAATGTTGAAAGAGGTTTGATTTTTGTTTTAAGGCGTAAGGATGGTGGAGATGTTTTGGATCGGTCTTGTAACTTATTACACGCCGGTTTGTGGGCCGTAAAATTGGTCGTGTAAAACCACAGTTGCCAGCACATTATAATGCATGGGCATTTGGTATGAAACTCTTAACCACTGTGTGTAATGTTATTTGTTGATTCGATTTCTCTCTCCACCCTAGGAATATCACTATCAATATTTGCTTGCTTTAGACTGAAGAAAAGTTACAGCACCTTGAAGCACAAATGAGTAGCAACAAAGCGACCCACTATCAAAACATCTTTCTGCTTCAAAGTCAAGGTGAGGTTTATAAATTTTGTGTATTAAATTTTGACGCTGCCATCTCAAATTTGTTTTCAGTTGAGAGGTTAGAGTATAAACTTCAACAAGAAAAAGCATTGGCTGCTGACGTTCGAGCTGCGTTGGAGTCTGAACGTATTCGAACGGAAGATTACATCCCGGCTTTGCAAAGGGAACAAGACCGTTCTGTTGAACTTGATACAGAACTTGGAAAGATGCAGAAAAAATTGGCTGATGATGCAAAAATTACGCAAACCCGTACGGAAGCTCTGCAGTAAGATATAATCCTTTAATATGATATGGCACAAACTTTATTGATTAGGGACTAGGTACAGAGTGTTTGATTGCTCAAATTGCTCTAGTAATGGATGTAGTAAGTCACCACAGATTTAGATCGTCTGTCATCGGCTCCAATATTTTCCTTATCAAATTGCTCATGAATTGACTTGTTCAAAAGTTTTATGTTACAAAAATAGTGGAGCCGATGGTGGACGATCCAAATAGTAATAGATATTGTAAGTCAGATTGAACGTCCTGTTTAGTTCATGTTGTAACGTTATAATTTGATAAAATCTATCACTGTCTTTCCGATGCTAATTTCTAGATCGGAGCTGGACGAAGGTAAAAAGCAATTGCAAGATGTCAAGAGCGAAATGTTTGAAGCTCGTCAAAAACTGCGAGATGCGAAAGAAGATATGGAGCAAATGGAGCATGATCTTGCGAAAGCAAATTCGGATAATGACAGAACAGTGAAAGACTTGAAGCATGCACTGGCGACAGAAGAAAACCGTCGGGAGCAATTGGAAAAATCTTTAGATATGGAAAGGAACAACGTTGCGCAACTTCATGAGGAGTTGGCTAAATTGAGAGCAGATACACGGGAAGAAATTGAAGTTCAAAAAATCCGGTGGGTAGCCTACTCCTAATTTGGTCTGAGAACATACCAACTGTACGATGTGTACCGTACAAACACTGTGTAACTAGATATGTCATATGATAGAAAGCCTTTCAACATAACTATGCATTTAAAATGGGAAATATCTTACAGACTTGGTGAACAGGAAGGTAAATACACAAAAGAAAGGCAGAAACGGAAAGAACTTGCAGCTGAATTAGAGCAACAAGAGAAAAGCAATGAAAATCTGCGACATACTCTTGAAGAAGAAAGGCAAATGGCTCAATCTGCAAGGCAACGAGATAGAGATACGGTTGCAGAGTTGCAACGGATTTTAGGTGCGTGGTGTGTAGTCATTCACAGGTTTATTGGCTTCCACATACAAACCTTGCGCTTGAATTCGAACTGCAATATTCAAAAAATGTCACGTTATAAAATTTGCAGATGACGCGCGCAACGAAACGGACATTGTTCAAAGGAAGATGGATTCAGCCAGGGAGGATGCACTGATGGCTAAAAGACATTTGGAAGAAATCCGACTGTCACACCAAGAATCTCTCGATGCGGAGAAATCTATCAGAGATCGACTGGAATCAGCTTTGGAGGATGCTCAGGTAAATAGCTGTGGGGAATCACGTCCAAACAGTGACGTCGTCTGAGTTGTGATCAATCAAAAGATGTTGTAGGGCTACACAAAACGCAATGGAACAACACTGTGATTTATCTACTATGTGTCTGTAACATTTGCATAGATAGACCATATGGCCGATTGTCACATTCTAACCGAAGGGTCAGGTTATATAGCATTTTTTACGGATCGCTTGAAGTTATAGAATATTTCTTATGTTGTAGGAAGAAAAGGAAGACCTCCAAAGCAGGATCCAAACTCTAGGAGATGACCTACGTCGGCAAAAGATTTCAAACCTTGTATCTAACACTGTGCCGGCATCTCATCATACTCCGGAAAGCTTGAATATGAACAGGAGGCAATTAGAGTCTATGAGGCAGAGGCTGCAAATGGAGTCAACAAAGATACAGGTAAGATATTTGGCAGTTTGTCGTCACAACATGTTTTAACCATTATCAAAGTATTGGGTGTGGTGAGTGCTATGTCAGATTTCATTGGTATTCCTATTCTTACAATTTCATGCTATACAGCAATATGGCCGAAGTCATCAATTTAGTAATTTTTGTTTCATTTCAATCAGGAATTGCTATCAAAGAATGCACAGAGGATCCCATTGGCGACCAGTGAAGGTTTGGGCGAACATCGTGAAGAGGCGAAGGAAATTGCTTCTGAGATGGAACAAGTTGATTCCGTCAAACGATCTCTCGCCGAAATGCAACAGGAGTTGAGGGAAATGTATTCGTCGTTGTCGGTACCGAGAAGGGTGAGAAAGTTTGCTTCTTCTACTGTTGTCAGGAGTATGATTGAATGGTGATACTTCCGCGTTCAGGATCGTCCGAATTCGATCGAAGAATCTGACTTCAGTGACCAAGTTATGAAACAAAATGCTGAATTGGTAGAACTCAACACTCGTCACACGGATGAAAAAATGACATTGCGAGATCAGTTGAGGAAATTGGAAGAGGAAGTTTGGAAAGCGAATGCCGGTGCTGAGATCGCCGCCGGTGGAGCCACCGATAACGTAAGATTTTTAAAAAACACTGAAATCATCGCAGAATATTCCACCATTTTTTGCTTTGTCTACAGTACTGATTTTTGATTTTTGATCTGGGTGGTGCCATCTTGTTTTACCCTTGATTGAAACTCTACCTGTTACGATCATTATTGTCATTTTCAGCGAATACAGCCGCGTCAAGTGCAAGAGATGGCGAATCGTATTCACCGACTCTACATGAGATACTTACGAGCCGAAAGTTTCAGAAAAGCTTTAGTGTACCAAAAGAAATACCTTCTTCTCCTGGTTGGAGGGTTTCAAGTAAGCCATCTACGAGGTGAACTGTTACATGTATTGCATTTCATCGTTTCTATCTCTTGTTTCAGGATTGTGAGGAAGCGACTCTGGCCGTGGTAGCGAGAATGGGAGCATATCCCGGTGCAGATGCCGATAACTTTTATACGCACAGATCTGCTGCTTTTAAGAAGTTCCGTAGTGCAGCTCGGGTTGTTATGGCAATATCCAGGTATGAAATTAAATGTATTGTGTGTATGGATGAAGTTATACCGCTTATATGCTTACGACAGCTACCGGTTTTGAGCTTATTGTGAAGGATTTTCTCAGTATATAGTAATGGACCCGTAGTTACTAGCCATGCATAGATAACGGGGGACCATCTGCTCTGTCTGAGTCTCTGAACCAGTCTATTTGCATTCTTTGAACTTGTTGGCGTTGCTTTTCAGATTCCGGTTTTTAGTCAAAAAATCCCACCGTGCTAGTGAATCGGTATCAGCGTCAATCAGAGAAAGGCACGGCGCCTCTCCACTCGCTAACGGTAATATGGTTTTTTTATTTGATTTTTATTTTGCGGGCATTATTTCTATGCTGGTATTTCTTGCTTTCCAGGTTATCACTCAACTCATTCCCGAAAGCCTTACACCCATCCTGAATCGCCAAATCACAGACCGCATTCATCCGCATCAGGACGTGGTTATCCGGATAAATCCCCCAGCCCTACCCCGTTACCTCACCACCGGGCAACTTCGTATGAAAGACCATGGGGAGGAAGTGATGTTCGTACGGTAAAGATAATAATATCTAGTTTTCTGATAACAGCTACAGCTATGTAAAGTCATATAGCGATATTACCGTGCACGGTGTCATTGTATTATTCTGCTCTGTCTTGTTGCAGCGACCGTTACGGGGCGGTCCATTATATTCTGACACGCCACCGACGAAATTATCTCCAAGGGTACCTTATGATCCTTCACCTTCCGATGTGAGGCCAAGAAACGCATACACGAGATCCAGTACGGTACCTTACCTCCACTCGTATGGAGATCAGCCATCAGCGACTGCAATGAGTTACTTGAATGGATATGACAATCCGTTGGGTTCGAGACCTAGATCTTATCATACGGACTACAGATCACCTGATACATCGGCACTGACGCATTCCAGGTTTGTACTTGTCTGGTTTAATGTTTTTTTTTCATGTCAGGTTACAGACAGTGTTTATATTAATGTCTGTGAGATATCTTGTGTCTCTGTCAAGACTTGAGTAACTTCATTGCGCTTTCACTATCTGATCTATATATATATATATTGTATGTAGAAGTAGACCATAGAGATGTGCAAATGCGGAGACTGATCCAAGTACCGAGATCGAGCTATTAGCCGACTTTCAACGACGTGACTTCCATGAAATGTCGACCCACACTCATTTACTCAACCTACCCAATACCCAAAAGATGTCTCAACCCAAATTTGTCTATTACTGTGTTTAACTGGACTCGTTTATGACTCGCGTACCAGCGACATAGTCACAACTTGTAGGACATGCCGGTGTCTGGGCTTGATTAATTATGTTTTGATGACCTGCTACTTCGTCTGGTACGGGTCTTGAGAAAATCAAGTGGTATGATGTGACCTCAAGTAAACTGCAGTCACGCGCGCGTGTACTGTAGAATCTATTTCAGTATCCCTGATGTGATTTCTGTTGCTAATTTCCAGATCTCAGCCAGTGGAATCAGATCCTTCACTAAATGAATACATTCAGAAGCTTGAGAATCTTCAGCACAGATTGGAACAAAATCCACATCGATATCAACGTTGATTCCATAACAATGCGTAGCTTCAATCAAATACGTAAAATGATAATTTTCTGCGAGAAATCCTCCCCAGACAATTTGCAGTAGATAGTGCAATCACCACCAGATACCATTGTGTAAAAGGCTGGTCGTTCGATTAAATTTGTCATTACTGCTTGCTTCAAAGCTGTTGCGTACTCACTAAAGCCCTTTGTACAATATATACAACATTCTATTGTCTGTTTCTTCAGTAAAAATATCTTATCGACCACTGTAAGCGGCGAACATCGTGATCCATTTTAGACTTTGCAACTCGCTTGAGTCAGCAATGCTCTACTGTATATCCGACTCATCTTCGATAGACAATGGATACGGATCTGGGTTTGCTTTTCTTGTGACGTATTTTGTTTGTTTGAATACGAGATAATTTCGCAATGGAGGCCTTCCATAGTCAATCACGTTTCGTTGGTCATGATGCCTTACTGATTTAAGACCCACCTCGCCCAATGGGTCACTAAGTTTAGTTCCAATTTTTCAAAATACAGTAGCCAAGTGTCTGAAGATTCTACCAGCGTGTCATTTTTTTTATTTTCAACATACGGAAGACTGGTTTAAGGACATTTTTTCCACCCAAGTGTGCGCCTGACTTTCTCCTGCAAGTTGGCAATTTGATATTATGACGTCACTTGTTACATCCTGATTCATCTTCATGCTCTCTCAAATGTTTTCTTCTTCATAGCGGCAGATTGTCGAGTGTATGCTGTTGTTGTAGATAATATATCATCATCTAGAGTCCACCCACTAAATTGCGTTCTATTTACTTTGCTTTAGTTGAGAGTATGGAATGGATATTTTGTTACTACGGTATGTGTTTCGGATATTCAATAAAAGAATTTCTATATTTTTATGAAATTCGTTGTGTTGACTCGGCGTCACGAAAGCTTGAGTAACTCGATTGAAATGTGTTACTATTACATAAATGTGGGGTAGTAGGTATACTTCTGGCAATTGGTAGACGGAATTTCCAGTATCAAATGTAAGTTAAGGTTGTAATCGCACGATGCAAGCTTCAGCAATGCTATATTTAACCTGCATCGTTGAATACCATAAGGTAAAACTTGCAGAGACTTCAAATCCAGCCTGTTTCTTATCAACTATGACCACGCTACAGACGAAGGGTGGAAGTAGCGTCGTTACTCACATTTTTATCGATTTATGTATTGACGTGTAAGTAGCCTATCCTATAAGAAAAATCAACAAAAGCTACTTCTGGGGATGCCCTAGTACAAGCCCGAAGCAGTCGACATTTTGTGTGTAGTAGCATCAACTGCTGCTACTATTTCCACTGGCACCGTTTTGATCACTTTCTGTAAACCCTTCCAAATTGGCTCTCCTCTGGCCTTTCAGTAAACAGTTTTTTAACATTTCGTTTGTTGCGTGAAGCTCTTGAATCTTTTTCTCTGTTGCCTCCATCCATTGGGAATAACGTTCGCCCCATTCTCTTTTCATCTGGAGAAAACATTTTCAGGTAGTCGGATAGTAATTTCAAAAGCAGGCTTAGCAGACCTCCAGTGATATTGGGGTTGACATTGAGCAGTGCCCTTGTGTAGTTGGTACATGACATAGATTAACATATAGGCCTATGATATGCAGGTCGACAAGATCTACTCGAAAAACTGTCGCGGTGTAGCCTATAGGCCACCAGCACGTAGGCTTAAGCTGACACTTCAAAATTCATGAATGGGCAGCTGACATGGGTTCTTAGTTGTACCTTGTAACCAGTTGATAAAAATGTAAGTTAAGAGCCTTCATTTCAATATGGTCGTTTAGTAGGAGTTTTTCTAGTTATCTGACAATCTCATATCCTGAAGCCCTCGACAGCTATCTTTTGTTACCCTAACGACGTTGGTTTTGCATTGAATTTGTCCGCACGGTGACGCACTTTGTGAGCTGCTCCTGAGCCTGTGGGCGTGTATTATTTAGACTAAGAACAAGGCGATCTTAATATCTTAATATCTTAAGATCGCCTTGACTGAGAAGGATTTAATTTTCTCAAATCCGTTCCGCTTTATGAATGGCAGCATACAGGGCCAACTGTAGACCTACCCGCCACCGATATCGACAAAGTAAGTCACCTGTAAATGAAGTTTATCTTCTCGTTCCGTCCACTGTGCCTCTTTAACGCTAAGCTCGATATATAGGGCTTCGATCTTCTCCCGTAAAAATGCATTATCGGTAGTCAGCTTAGCTATATGATCTTCCCGGCTTCTGATTATACGAGAGAAAATGATGAAAATTACGATTTGATCGAACTAATAAATACATGTGAAACGGCACTGGCATATGCTTCAAAATTGAAGAAATATCTTACATGTTTTCTCTGCCCTTGTGTTCTTCCTGCGTTGCTTTGAGCTCCAACTTTTCTCGCAATCTCTCTATTTCCGCTGTGAAATCTTCAATTTGGGCCGATTTGTCGCGAATGACATTTTTCAATTTTCCAAGTTCTATCTCTTGGTTCATTTGGAGACTGTTGATGCTATCTTGTAACCTAAAATGGACCAACGACACATATGCTTCATTTTAATACGAAAGTGCAAGTCTGCACGATTGGAATGTTTCTGTTCGGTGATTTCTATCTAGGCCAAACTCCTACATGACATCTTCTGATTCAGATATTTCAAAGAACAACAGGGAAGTCATAACAGAGCGTAGAAACGCGATGGATCTTGCCGGGATTTAGGAATTTCCAATCTGGCGGGGACCGAGATAGGCGTAGGGATGGTATTTTGTGGAGGTAGGGATGAGCAATTTTTATATGATTCCAACCCCTGACTAATCAATGACGGACCATGGCCTACTCTAGAACTAACGTAGGCCATGGACGGACGAAGATCGAGTGGCACGGTTGTAGGCTTAATTTTGTATGAAGCATAGACTCCTGCAGACTGGACTTCACACATACGCCCATAGGTATTAAGGTACTCTATATATACTCGTCTGAAACACTGTTAAAGGTAACAATCAGCATTATCAGCACTCACTCTTCATATTTAGTTTTCCATGTGTTCCAATCCTTTTCTGTGTCGTTTTTGCTGGAACGGTGTTTCTCCAGCTCTGCTGTTAAAGCTGCAATTTCCTTCGTTAACGAGTCGATTTTTGCCTGAGCATCGGACAGTTTGCTCTCAACCTCCTTGAATTTGGATGTTTCGACCCCTGGTGGACGTCCCAAATTAGGTTGGCCGACATGAATGACCTCTCTTTCTCTTTTGACTAAAGTATTGCTCTTGGCTTTTCGAAGATCTCCTAAACGCTGAAATTCCGAACTTTCTTGAATAACAAGACATTACGGTACGGAGCCTGACAAATCAACCTACCGATTTCAGTGTCGAAACTTCACCTTCCAAATCTTTTATTCGATCTCTTAAAACTCCTGCATTTTGCTCAGCTGGTGTTCGGCGACCAGCGCTGCGAGAGGTCATTATGTTACTTTAGTAGTTTATTGCCTACATGAACAGTAGGTCACAGTCTATCGTTGCTGATTTACGCATCTACAATCTATCTCTGTAAACAGTTAAGAGCCTAAGAGGACCACGTAAATAAATGACAAAAAGCTACTCGGCACTCGCGTAGCGTAAAGACAACGCCATATAGGCCTATACCAAGAAGTCGTGTAGGTCTACGCTGAAGCTTTTGTTGGCCTGGGATAGGCCATTTGTTCATTACTCGTTAAGTTGAGTTGGCTAAAGATATTTTGTTTGAAGTAAAGCCAAACAGCTTGACAAAAGGCATCATAGCAGCAAAGTCTCTAAGAAGAAACAAAGCAACTTGATACGTCGCTCTCACTCTGGAATAAAATGAAACACTTGGAAATGAGATCGTCTCGTATTGACGAAATGACGTGTAGTGGGTTTGAAAGTCCTTAGCCTCCATTGCCATCAATTTTAAAGGCGTTAAGCATCACTTGGTCTTTCTTTTCTCTTATAGCCTAGAATGCCGATAGTTTTTACCAATGTTGGTAGGCCTATATAATTCGCAATTTACAATTTCAAGGTGTAGAAAAACTAATTTATTCATGAAGCAAAAAAGTTGGATGGACGAATGAAACTCACCTTCTGAAATTTCATCCTACCCAGCAATAGCAGCATAAATATCAAACGTTTTTTCGCAAATTTTTCAGCAAACCGTTACTGCGCAAGGCCTTATTCAATGATCAGTCGTCGGCGCTGCTGGCCTATGCTAAATAACAGACATCGAAAAAACAAAATAAGAATTGTCCGCGTCAGCTATACATTTTCATTGGAGACCGAGAGATGGTTGCGAATGCAGTCGACACTTCATATCTATTAAGCCTAGCCTACATATGCGTCCCAAATGCAAAAAAAGCCTTCGGAAACCAGGAAATCTGCTCTTGCCTGAACTGTAGCGTTACGGGGTGAATAAGTAGTAATAAAATATTGTCCGCAAGTTGTTTCGCTTGCATGGCATTTTTCAACCAGTTGGTAATCACGAACCCGATTCCCGACTGCCAGGTCGAAATCAAGCCAATTAGCGGGTCGGCGTGTGTGATGTTGATCACACTATCACTCTCAATAGCCATTTCGCTGATAGCACTGCCGCTGACTGTTTTAGAACAGCACGTGCACCCTTCAGTTGGCCGAGTGGTATGGACTGAGCGCCTTCTGATCGGGAGGATCCGGGTTCTATTCCCGACCGAGTCAAATCCGTTCCTTCCCTACCTGCAAGTCGGTTTCGGGGATGTGCGGAGAGCTGTGATTGTAATAGTGATCCGGACTATAAACTGGAAGTATTGACACGCATACCGTAAGCATTGACCTAGCGTTAATGACCTTAGTAGTTGAAAACGGCATAAATTCAAAATAAACCAAACCAAACAGAACGTGCCTTGTATAAGTTACGAGTAGTAAAGCCGTCGTTTCGAAATGATTCTACTTTCGAACGTTGTTTCCATTGCGTAGTCCATGCCAAGCGTGTGTTAATATTTCTAAATTTCGCATTTTTTAATGCTATTCGCTGGTAAATTTCTTCTTGAAACTGATTAACCTGCTCTTAAACGCTAGTAGGCCCTACTTTATCGTGGCCACTGGCCAGGTGATTGCCCTATTCTTTCTCTTCGAAAACAACAGGAGGCAGTGCGACAATTGAGGTATCATGTTTCTGTCGGTTAAAAGATTTAAATTATCAATAGTCGAGATACAGTGGTGCCTATCAGACAAGCTCGTTTACGCTCATGGGTCTTGCCCGAAGAAAATGGGCACGTTATTACAACAACCAGCTGGGTTTGGTTTGTAGCTTTTTTGCATTGTTGTCAAATAACGATTTATTGACAACGGCAACTGATGCTGGCAATCTATGGCATTGTTGTTGTCGTGTTGACAGGGCAGCAGTTCGGCACAGATTTGCAGCAGTGTCTAGTGTAGAGCAACAGGTATCGGCTGTAGGGTTGCCTTACTACAGTGGAACTACGACATGATTCAGGCGTAGTAAACTTTATGTCAAGTACTGGATAGATATGCGACTACAGTCTGTTGAGATTACTCTCTAATCATGAGTACCGCTCTTCGGATTTGAAGTGACATCGGCAACGGGATGTACATTTTCAATTTGTACTTTTCTTTGGTAAACAGATCAACTGTATATTGTCCAGATGGATGAAAGATATTATCAAGATATAGCTAGGACAGTTGGGTACTATGCCAGGCCATGGCTAGGCATATCTGCTACTCTGCTAGTAAAGGGCATGCGAAGTTTGTGCGTCTTCCGAAGGTTATTTGGCAAACCGGATAGGAAATCTAGTAGAAAGCCTACAACCCTATGCAAAAAATACAGTGGTAACTACGCAGACCCGAACACCCATGTTATCGTAGCGCAACCTTTAGTACGTTCGCTGAGGCACCGTTCGATGTAGACTACTCTCTATGCCTACTTATTGGGCATCATATTGAGCATAACCAGAGGCCTGGGTTCAGCATCAATTATTCAGTAGGTTATGCGATGTAGCCAATTCGTGATACAATCTTTAGTTGACTCGTCTTTTGGCATACCGTACTTATCTGTAGGTTATTAGGCTTTCGGTTTTTAGCTGCAAAGGACGAAGGTGGTTTGCTATTGAACTCTACTGTATTGTCAGGTGTTTTGACCCTGATAGGTAAAACCAATTCTTGAAATACTTTTAATGAAATGTATAATATACCACATTATGGTGATATGAATAATTTGTACGTGTGTATGCTGGTATTCCATAATATTCACGGTTGTAGCATTTAATAACGCAAGCTGTATGCGTTTCAGTTACGATACAATAAGACAATAGTTGAATTTTCGTTCGTGCTTAGTATAATGGCTGGAGGGGTAAATCACCGGCACAGAATTGGAGTATTACCTGGCCTACCTGGATCCGCGAGTTCTGTCAATGTAGTTACTGCAGGTGCCAGATCGTCTCTGCTTGATCCAAGCTCAAATAACGATAGACAGCTGGTACCACTAGAGACCAAAGCACTATGGACTGGATCAAATGGAGAACTAAGGTACAGTAGCAGTATTGTGATCAGTCAACGTGTAGTAATATGTTTGACAAAGCACTATATTTCCAATAAGTTACCTAGTGTTTATGGAATATACTGTGCATATGTGTAGCCTATAAGAAATACACTCGTAACTTGTTCTAAACCATGGGATTTCACTAAAAGTGAAATATTGCTAGTAATTGAAAAAGCGGAGTTTCGACATCCATTGTGGCTATCACTGTACCAATCAGCTGTTGATCAGCTTGCTAGTCTGCAGTAAAATTAAAAATATGTGTCCGCTCTTTCAGCAGTGCCGGTGAATTGATTTTTAGGTCTGGAGGTCGAGAAGTCTTTGCGGCATCGCAGTTGCAAAATTTCGTACACAGGGTTGCCGTTATCGAGGAGTCGAACAAGGCGTTACTTGAAGAAGTACGTTGGATTTATATTTGTTTAGTTTGCGTTTGTTGCCTTTTTGTTTGCGCTGTTTGTTGAAAATCCAACTTCATACCACTGTAATTTACTGACTCTGACATCGTAAAAATGTTTTACTCTCGCTACTTCACCACAGACGTTGTTGTTGACTGAATCCCTTTCTTAGCGGCTATAATGTGGATTACGTAGCAACCGTTTGCTTGATTTACGCGGCGCGATGAATCCATCGTGAAGTTGATTATAATCTCGGAGTATATATTTTATGACCTCCTTGGTTCGGACTTGATATTGTATCGCGTGGGTTTGTCACCGTCAGTGGTAAAAGAGTCTGCAACTCGCGGGTATAGATGCTATGCCCAATCTCCCCCGAAACACCGAAAAATGCCGCAGTTCCACAGAAAAGGGACATGACGTCCTGATAGAGATGGACTCCCGGCATAATGATTGGATGCCCTATTTTGGCCTGGACCGGTCCCTGCTTAACATGTAGTAATTGTATTCTTTGCCTACACCATTCAAATTCATCTTGAGATCGGTTGAGGATGCTCTCACACATACGCAATTTTTTGGATATATACATCGACCCCCCAAACCCGACACCGCTTATATCTTCATTCACGGGCCAACGCTGACTCCCTTGTGCAAGGCGACGGGGCGACAGATCCTTGGAAGTACTGTACCTCGGTTAATTGTTGTAGCTTATCTAGATTTACAGATTGCAGTCATCCGTTCGTGGAGCCGAACTGGGTAAGAAAGGTGCAAAGGCCGATGAAAGAAAGTTACAGCACGAGTTGATGCAAACCATGCGAGCAAGTAACGATATCATTAGCGAGTTGACGTCGAGAATGCGACGTGCGGAGGAAAAATTACATATCGATAAAGAAATGAGGAAAAACATAACCGCACAAACTAAGCAATTCGAGCAAGTGAGTTGGGTCGAATTTGTTATCGGAAGGCAAAAATCCGTTGAAATTGGTGATTCCTGATACTGTATATACTAGTTTGTTGTGACCCAAACCTGGCTTCACACCTAATAGATCTTCATCTTTTTATTATTATTACCCGTATTTTGACCAGTCGTTACTCAGCGCTCAGCACGACTTAACGACGATCAGAGAGAAGCAAAGCACGCAGTTGGGTGAGCTCCGGCTAAAGTTGGACGATATGCAGCGGAAATACGATCGAAATGAACGAACATCGACAGCGATAGTGGACGAATTCAGACAAATGAAGACGAAATTGGAAATGCAGGTGAGACTGAAAGCGTAAGTCGTGAGCGTCGAGCGGAAACGACCGGCAGCGTTCACCGTAAATGCAATGCTGTTTATTGAAACAATGTTGTCGATGCGCTACCGAATTCTACGCACTTCATGAAAGTTTGGCTATTTTTTAAATGTCCGCACGAAAGTTTTCAAGACAATCCAGACTTGTTTACTCGATGTCGATATAAATAAACACGTCCTTGGTTCTGACATAGGGGATGGACTTCACTCATCTTCAAGCTGAACTACGTCAGCGATCGAAGAGACTTGAAGAAGAAACTAAGCAAGCTATGTTGGAAGCTCGCTTTCAAAAAGACACAAACAGCAAAGCAGAGCAAAACACCGTGCAAACCAGGTAACACAGTTTGTTATTTTGTGGACATCCGTGTACCAGGCGTCGGACGTGAACAAATGCAGACTTGAAAGAATTTAGTAGGACCAGCAGTTAACACTTTCTCTCAATGACTCAATCTCGTGGGAGGCAGAAATGGCCATAGTTTTCCCGACGAACCGCGTTGCTTAAGGATGTTAAGTTCTGGAATTTTTATAAATCTCATCGTTTCAGGCAATTTTTCGAAGTGAGAATCAACGAACTCCGCGATGTCGTCACTGATTTACGAAATCGAGTCACTCACGTGGAATCTGACACGCATGTGCAATCACAGCAGGTAAACGAGTCGGAATATACATTTGCTCTAAATAAATTAAAGGCAATATAATGGCTAGATGGTTAGCCAGGATTCACGTAGGTTAGGATATGAAGTTGTAAACTGTCCTGGGTGAAAATCTCGTCCTCCCGGTATGTTGTTGCTCACATATCCGTTACACACATTGACGAAATTTTGGGGGAAACGATTAATAAACGTAAATATTTGTTTAAATTTCATATTTCTACAATTGGGATTCTGGTTTCCGCAACTCAATTGCGGATTGCTTCTCCTGCGAGTTTCCAAAATGATCGATTTAATATCCCTAATTTTTTGATGAAGGTGAATGTCAAGTTCTCCGAACTCCATTCCTCCATTACTGATCAATCGCATAAGAGGCAAGAAGATCTGCAATCATTAGAGCAAATCCAACACAAGCGAGAACATGCCGAGGAAAACGAACGATTGAAATTACAAGAGAGAATCAAGGTGATTTCTTCACGGCAATCTGAGATCCTTGTAGCGTTGGCTCCCGGCTACTATGTTGAAATATTTTTCAGGAAGCGGTTGGGGAAATGAGCGAGAAATTGTTGAGCAAAGAAGTTCGTCTTCGGGAGGAAGCCCTGCAGAAATTTATACAACTCGAAAAGATGATGCAACGGGAAGAAAGCAACAGAAGCAACTTTGAAAAACAACTGCGGGAAGACAACGAAGTCAAGTAAACACCTTAGGCCGCAGCTTTCTGCAGTAACTGCCATCATCCTACAGGCACAGATTTGTGACCAAAATTTTGCCACAGGTGGAGTCTTCAGCAGAAGCTCATGCAAGACGAGCTGCGAGCGGTTAAGGAATTCACTCGAGCGGAAAAGACAAAACAAGTGGCAAGTATGAAACATACCGAAGAAAATTTTAACAGACTCGAAAAGAAGCTGCAAAAAGAAAAGTAAGTGTCTCCATTTTGCGTCCCCGTGAATAATATCCGGGCCTGTCGATTTCCTGCAATGCAAAAGTTAATACCTGAGTAACTGCATCAAATGGAATTCTTGTTCTTACTCACTAAAGTCTAGACACCTGATCCTGTAGTATAGTCTAAGTTACTAGTGCGATGGAGATACGAATGAACCACCCGTAAGTCACATCAGTTCAATCTTTTTCTCACAGGAAAGGACTTGAAAAAGTATTGCTTGCAGAGATCACGAAAAGAGAAAAGCAGTCTGCAAATATTACATCTCAAGTAGACTCTGTGCAAGAACAACTTCGTGTTGCGCTGTCCACGTTGCAACAAGCGATTGGCGGGGTGCAATTTCAACTGACGCGGGACAGAGAACAGATAGCAAACGATGTAAATTCTCTACGAAACTCATCCATCGATTGCTTTAATTAACTCAGCTTTATAATTCTTCAGATCAAATCTAGATTGTCTGAAGAACACTCACGAGTGAACAGAGCCTTGACCGATTCGGACGTGCGTTTGACCGCGCTTGCTGCAAGAATTACCCAGCAGGTATTGTCCGTTGTCAGTTTGATAGCCAAAGCCTTGCGCAATGTGCGTTGGCTGTTTGTTTGTAGGATGAGACGTATGAAGTGAAGATCAACGAAATGTCTGCTTCCTTTCGAGACAAACTCACTGATTTAACTCACGATGTTCAAGAATGGAGACATGGCATCAATAAAGACGTGACTAATATGAACGCTATTCTTGATGGTACGTGGGTGTAAAAATTACTCTTCATGACTCTAAGGTATTGGACCTCCGGGGGGTTTTGTCCCAAGCCGTGACTTGACGCAATACCACTGTTGGGTTATATGTGTCGATGTCTGAAACAACAAAAGCTAAGTTGCGTAATATATTACGCTTAGCACTTTAGCCCAAGGCCAAGTCGGACGCCCCTCAGCCCTGTAAACGGCCCCTGCGTTGCAAACCGTGTAGTACACAGTGTTTACGGTCTATGTACGATGCAATAAGCTGCACCGCTTCACTTTTGATCTTAATTTTGTTCTATATCTGCATTTTAGCGCGACTGGTTTTCAGTGTTCTACAACGAAGGGGTATATGATTTGCACACTTGCAGACACCCGCAACTGTGTTGTATAGTAGATTAGCGAGTCTTGTGGCACTTGCGATGCTTGCTATCAAGCGCGTTTCTTGATAATCTGATTTAATGTAAATGTACACATGCACACATGCAAGTATCTAAAGGTTAGCAAGATGCATGAGAGCACATTCTTAGATATGTACGCCTGTCAGCAAGTACACCTATAGTAGGCTAGTATGTTGCGCCGTATGGTGTTTTGCTCCTAAACAATATTTTACATGCCTTGATGTTTCGTCTGACCAGTCATACGACTGACTGCAATAACCAGAGGCTTGCATCTCAAAAGAACTTCATATATCATTTGGTTTTGTCACGAATGACAGACAAATTAACCCATTTCTTACACCGTTATTGCTGCGTCTATGCCACTTTATATCTATGATATTCGATACCGTTCAGAACTACCGCAAGAGCTGAAAGAGACGCAAGATCGTGTATCTAGCTTACAAGAGGACGCCGCCACTCGTTCAGACGTTGAGAACGAGGCACGGCGAAGAGACGCTGAGGCAGCCGACAGTAAGATTCGAATGATCGGTCACCGCACTGACACGATACAGTCTGTAAGCGAAGCAGACCATCGACGCGTCGATGAATTACAGCAGCAATTAGCTACCGCAGTCGGCACATTGAACCAGGTGAAAATTAAAAATATATATCATACCACAGTATATCGTTGATTTGATATCGAATCACTTATTTATGAAACCTGTTTTGTAGTTGTCACGTACGATCACGGAAGTTCGCCATTCCCACAATATTCGAATCAATTCGGAAGAAAAAATGAGACTGGAAGAAACCAGCAGGATTAAGAAAGATTTGGCGAAACTCCGAGTAGATGTACAGCCTCTACTCTGGCAGCAAAACACCACGACGAGACAATTTATCAAGAAATCACAGCCATCCATGAACGAGTGGGGCATATATCAATGTTTGAGGTAATATACTGTTTTAACAAAAATAGCTTCGTACTAATAATTGTAAATGGCACAATTTAAAGACATGTCCTTGGGTGACATGACATACCTTCGGTGTCCTAGATTTCTTTTTCCAGGGCGACTTAACAATGTTACAAAGTCAGGCGACGAAATTTGGCTCGCCCTCGTAAAATTCATGTCCAAGGCCCTGCGACACCCATCCAGTACCTAGTTGGGCTAGTAATGAGGTCTTGAGGATGCTCGGGGCTATAGGTCTATATATAAATTATGTGCGGCGGGGAAATGTTCGGACCATAAAGTCATCCTTCGTTCTGCAAGGAAAGCCACGATGCTTCACTACTGTAGCCTTCTCATTTTGCGGTTTCAGGTGGTATGTTATTAAGCTTCGTTGGATGAGTTTACTGAATCGAGCACGTATCCGAAGACGGCGTCAACACGCCATGCAAGAACCGCAACGAACTCCATCGCCTGGACTTGAAGACGATTTTGAACTTTCGAGGCAGCCAACTCCCGCAGCAAGTCTTCCAGGTATTTGGAAATTTTCCTATCGAAGTTTAGGACGAGGACTGATTGAACAATCTGTTCCTTCTCAGGCCGTGCTGCGTGGGGATCTCAACCAGGAACACCCAGAGTGACAGAGCCAGCGGTGAGTGGGCTACATTTTGACCCTGTGCCCCGTAACCCTGTACATATATATGTTGTTGTTTGATGATATTTGTCATCGTGATAACGCATATACGAACAAATCAGTGAAAACTGTTGAGCGCGGTTAAAGTTTCTCCGTTAGAGGGCAGCATATATTTTTGTAAAATTTTGAGATCGCGTTCTCGTTTTGCGTAATGTGTAATTCTGTTTTATCTATATCTCTGTATTGTTCATTCGTACATCTAAAATCTGAACACTAGTTAATCAAATCACATTGAAGCTTGCTGCTTACCCAGCTGCCATTTAACCACACAAATCTTTATCACCCGTATGAGGTTTCGCAGTGACGAGATACATGCCGTATTTTGGTGTAAGGCGCCACAAAGTAGAAAAGTTAAAATGGCGAAGAATTTTGAACTTCTGAACTCTTCCATTGCAGTCCTATGGACCAATGGGTTTACACGGAGAGAGTCAAACCTCTGTCAGGTTGGGAGATGAAGAAGATGAAGGAAGCGGACCTAATGGATGGTCTAGTCACGGTCAATCTCTCACGAATTTTGATGGAGAGAGTGTTCAGGATGGTGGTAGCCAAACGAGTGCGGGTCTCACCAAACGGATAGCGACACCACGAAGGCCGTCCGTCCCGGGAAGCGCAGTTGATCCAGTTAATATTGAAACGCCCGCGAAATCTCCCACAGGTGATGTAGAATCTGTCACATTATAGCAAGGGGTGTGTGTAATTGGTCGTTCTAGTTGCAATTTCGAATGGTGTATGCATTCGGAGGGACTTACTGGTTCCAATATATGCTGGTGTATATCACTCGTATGCGTAATTCTTCACCTCGTTATTTGAAATAGCGTTGGGATCGCAACAAAGCCTCCAGCAGTCCAATCCGACAGTAAATTCCAATGATGGAGGAGGAAGTCGGGCTCCTTCTCAAGCGGCCAAAAGTCGATCAAGGCCTCCGACCAACCGTCAAACACCGAAGAAGAACAGCCCGGCTTTATCGAGGCAAGCGAGTCAGCAAGGACAAGCTTCACCAAAGCCTAAAGATTGAGTACAACCGAGGCGTTGTATCCCTGCTAGGCATATAGTATGATTTTGTAATATTCCTGCATATTTTGTAACAATATTTAAAATATTTTTTAAATAAAATATCTATCAAAGTAACTATTATGACGGAGTATATTACATAATAAACCCGATTCGGCTTCCAAGATTTCGGTGCCTTACGATTTTGATGTTTCTGCTGCAGGCTGACTCCTGATTTGAGTTCAGATGAACTTTAACCTCACGATTGTTTAGAAAAATTGATATCTAGATTTTAAAAACATGGCTATTTTGTCGCCTTTATCAGGTTCGTGTTGTACTCACAACAAATATCGGTGTATTGTCGTCAATTTTATATCAACACCTATCCGAGCATCCCATAGTGGTCAGGGCGTAGCGTATAGGGCATTAGGGACATGCAGGAGGTTCTTCCGTGATTCTTCCATTCATTTTGCAATATTTAAACCATGAGTATCACTCAATCCTGCACGCAAAGAGCTGCTGTAGTTTTATTGCATGCGATTGTGAAAAGGCGACGGGTCATCGCTAGTATCGTTTTATTGAAAAAAATGATATGATAAAAAACACGAATGTGAAAAATACTTTCTCGAATTGCTACAACTATTCAATTGTTAACAAAAGTTACATGAAATGTCCTCAGAAAATACAGTACGAATTGGCACTAAAACATGTAGAGGATCGTCGCCTGAACGATCAATTTTGCGGCTTTTGCTGTTGTTAATAGATGTCTGACATTGCAATATAGGCTACAGAGTAAAATTAGTGGACAGACATTTATATAGTACGATGGATCACGACGAAAGATTTCTTTGCACGTTTTGAAAGCGGTATTCGTAACAAGAGTCATGGACTATTAAATATGTAGCTTGCGCAACTTGATACAGTTTTTTGAATCTGAATATCATCGACTCTGCGGGAGAGGTCTTGCTCCTTGCTCGGCATTGATGCTCCTCGCTACAGTATGCCGTGAACTGCTGGATCTCTCGCTGGCGTGATTCTGGCCCTTGCGATTCCCGTTCCCTCGCTCGGGAGTTCTGACGTCTACGTTCATCCCTCTCGTCAGTACGCCGGTTGCATTCCAGTAGTGCTTCCGCTTCTGACTGATGAGATCAACCCGAGCGTTGCGTTGTGTTCGCGTGATTTCATCCTAAGAGCAGTGATGCCAGTGTTGTCGTACTCCAATGATCCTGATTATAGGTTCATGGGTATGGTATTGGAAATAAAAATGTCATGCAGACTAAACTAGATCATATTTGATTTCCATATCGACATTGATCATGGAGTGGAAGTGTGCCAGTGAAAAACGATGACTTGCACTTGAAGCAAGCCAACACTTTTAAGCTGCGTAGTAACGCAGGCCTATCCATATACATGGCACTGCACTTGGAGTCAAATGTAACAACATTTTTCTAGAATGGCATACCTCGGCGATATTTACATTCTACATTTGGCCATTTGGCTAATTTTTCAATCAATTAAAATGTTCATTGAATGTCAGCCTATAGACTTGTGGTAGGCCTATAGTACAGTTGAATCTACAGCATATAGAGACAATACTAACCTTGTCCATATCCGGAGTATTGACATGATGCAAATGGGTTGTGCGATGCGTATTGATGAGCAGCTGCTCCGGCAGCCGGATCATGACCTACCCCAAAACTGTTGCCGACTGCTGCTGCTGCTGCGGAATAGCTGGTTGATTGCATTCCTGTTTGATCCGATCCTCCCAGACCATGTTGGTAAGTAGCAGCCATTTGAACTTCACGGCTCGATAGTGAAGGCGCATTCGCGTTGTGATCGTTTGCCCGGTGATTGATATGGTTTCCTGCTTGATGGTGGTGTTGCATTTGCCCCCTGGCGCTTTGATTATACGTTGATTCAGTTATACCTGCAAAAAAATGTTGCGATCCAATTTTGACACAGAAAAGTGATTCGCTGATCGATACGATATAACACGACATAAACGCGCCATAGTTTCTGACCGATTGGTCACTAACCAGTATGAGCGAATAATCTTAATGCTATACTCTGGCTAAGGCTATATTACGTTTATGATATGCCCCCCTTCGACAGAACACCGAGACGTTAACCACACCGGCAGCCAACGATGGTTGATAACTTATGCCAATATAGCCTACCTGTTACACGCCCATCGTTACTTGGTGTGTTGGGCGATCCTGTTCGGTGGTTTGCCGCCCTTGACACCTTGTCGTTTGTCCCTGTTGATGAAGCGCTCCTCGATTCCCTGTGGTTGATATTTCCCGAATTGATTCGTTGATGGCAGCTTGGCGAGGACGCTGTTGGGGAATTATCGTCTGGTCTTGCTCCTGAAGATAGAGCGAGGCCCCGTTGACCTGAATGGGAGTCCGATGACTGCCGTCCATATTCATTGTTCGTCAAGTCAGATGAGGAAATATGAGTTTCTGATCGGGCAGCTGGGTTGAAAGCCTGGCAAAAAATGCAACACTATGCATGAGCTTTCAACGACTTCTAAAAAAAAATCGACGAATAACTCACCGAGTTTTCATGGGCCACTGACGAAAGTGGTGAATAGTTTTCGCTATTGAAAGTCGAGGAGGATAACTGATAGCGGGCCGCTGCTGCTGCTGCGGCTGTTGCTCCAACGAACCCATAACCTACGGCTGCTGCGTTGAAAGCAGCCTCATGTGCTCCGTCGTATCTCATTGCTGTCTGAGCGTACGGATGGGCATGATGGAGTGGCGACGATAATGTATGCGCATGCCTATGCACCGAACTGAGATCTAGAGAGAATACAATTTGTTTTCACTTCAGAATTCTTTACAAGATTCATTGCTAACTTACCATGAGTGGTGGGAGACGGGAATGTTGACTCCAATGATGCTCCTGAACTTGTTGTTGACCCCATGTGTGCATGTCCCGAGGTAGATGGGTAATGAACCGAATGCGGGTGATGTGAAAGGTGATGAGAGGAAGTGGTGGAGTGGTGGTGATGTTGCTGAGCCGCTGCCGCCGCTTGAAGCATGTAGTTATGAGCTGTCATACCTGCCCCAGCGGCTGCAGCGGCTGCTATGGAATGATGATACGTTCCGAAATGATGCGAAATATGAGGGTGGGCCGGATGGGGATGCATTGGCGATAGTTGTTGTGCTGCCATTTGCTTTCGCCACCGAGCTCTGCGATTACTAAACCACACCTGTATCAAAACAAGGAATAGTTACAAATTCACCCGGATAAACCAAAGGTAATACATAGTATTGTAGCCTAATGCTCTCATTTTATCATTCACGGACACTCCTGGTGTATGTCTACGGTTTAGCAGTAACATATTCCTAACAAGCGATGCTCGAGCATGAGCACCTGCTTGAGGCGAGCAAATCTCTAAATTTCATGGCATGGGCGTGGCCCTTCATCATGCCCGGATGTAAGCTCGTATATGTCTTTAGCGGCTAATTGAACTGGATTGCCAAGGAAACAGCATCGTTGGTCCATCGATATTTTAGCACCGTGGCTTAGCTAAGTTGGCAGAGTGGTTTGACTGTGTCCGCCTTTTGATCGGGAGCTCGATTCCCTTCCGAGTAAAACCATATAGATAATATAATTTGTTGTCCGCTGCTTGGCCGTCAGCATGGAGGAGTTCGAAGGTTATGGTTTCTGATTGTGATTGTGATCCGGGCTATACACCAGAAACATCAAGATAACATACTAAGTATTGACTTGGCGCACATGATCAAGATGAATTTACAATGTATAATGATAACTTAATTCTCCAATTAGACAAATGGCGAACGCGTGTGTTGCCGCCATCTCTAACAAGTCCTTCGTACTGCATTCTTTTGTCTTGTATCATAAATCCGAAATGGTGACCCCCCGGGTATGAATATAAATAGTTTAATTATATTCGTAAGTAGCGCGACCTTTCCTATCAGCAGGATCTGTTTAACTTGCATCTAGCAAACAACTTTTTTGTGGCCATTTCAGAATTCCAGCGCCTTTCCTGTACAAGGAAGGATATTTTACGGTGGTATAGACGAGATATAGACGGTGAAGCGGTTCGTTCTTTATCTCGACGTGACGACTGTGTTTACGGTCAAGTTGAACAGCAGCCAGTAGCGTGAAATTAACAGTTAATCGTAAAGTTGAAATCTATTAAACAAACGCGCCGATGAAACATAAGCCGAGCATACTATGGACGAATGGAGAACGCCCCACAAGCTGAAATTTTTCAATTGACGTTGATTAATTGCCTGTTAAATAAACTGGTCCAAAAAAGTTATATTAAATCTACCATCGTCAAACCGGGAAAATCAACAAACAGTGTCCAACACCTCCCAAGTTGAAAGCATAGATTCATAGACTATGAGGTGTCTGTTTGATGACGTTAATCAAATTTTCAATGACTAACGATAAAACAATCAATTAAACGGAATCGTTCAGGCGGTAGCGTCGTATGTACGACAACGGAATACTTTTTTTCGGTCGACAGGCTCACCACCAATGCAACTCATTACAATGGATGTAATTGCCAATATTGCCGTTTTGTGACACCTGCTTTCAGTAAGCATAGTCCTAGTGGCGACAAATGATAAAGTTGCCATCATTTTTGTATTTATATATACGCCGAGTTGAAAAAGGGACAAGAAATGTACCGCCACCACAAAGGTATGGCTTTTATGAATTTCCCCTTCTGACATTGAGAGTTTTTCTAATATTTGGAATATGAATTCTTGATTATGGGGAGCAGTTTGTCGTTGCATATTTTTCATATTTTCTGTTTAACAAGAACGGTCATTAGCCTGTACCTAAAACCTAAAGTATACTTTAGGGGGCTAATGATGAGGTCCGCTTTACGCTATAACTTAAACAGCTATGTAGCAATTGCAGCAACCATATGTGCCACGCGATGTAAGGAAATTGAATCTTCTACCAATGGTCCCAGTCTAACATACCCTTCGGCTTATGGGACAAAGTTTATTTTGCTTCACGATAGCCTGTTATTTCTCATGCCATCAGTGGTCATTGCACCCACGCCGATATGTCAATTGTTAAACAGTCTTGTTCTGCAACCCCCCGACACCACTCAATGCTGAGTTACAAGCAGGGACCGTTAACATCAAATTTCGCGTCTGATAACATGTCATTGTTATAGCTGAAATTTTTTCACCGATGTTACTAATCGATCTATCATTCTGATATATATTGATATTCCAAATTTAATGCCAATGTTCGTATTGTTGTGAAGATCCTAATCCGTACAAGTTATCATACAAAATGATACCTTGTTCCAAACTAATTCGCGTACAAGATTTTGAACCTTTGTGAATGAAATTAATTAGAAAAAACCTGAAAAGATTCACGTTTTTTAAACATAGGCGGATTAAAGCTGTGGAGAAAGTACACTTTGATGTTTTCCCCTCGAGAATAAACAATGACCATGACCACCAGCTATATAGCGAACAGCGCGTTTGAAGGAGTCTTTTTATCTTTGACAAAACTTGTCACAGATTAGCCTAAACATTTCAAAATATCCGCTTTATTAGTCGCATATCGGTGCACTTTTAAGGGTGACTACTTGTCACTTCCCACGTCGCCGTCAAAGCCGGATCTTCTTGGGAAATTTACGATATATATATTTATCAAAGATTTTCAAGCGATTGGTGCGACAAACTAACAATATTTTAAGTAGGAAATGTTATTAATGTATTGATCATTTGTAATTGCTTGAGCTTAGCATCACTCATGGTATAATCTTGAAGGTGTATCGTATTTACTCATTCCCAAGTCATTTATTCTAGTTGATTGAAGCTTATAGCAATTATGAAATTGTGCCAGTAAAAGACTAGCGATGCGTTAACTGAAGCGGGAAGTGCAGGGAAGACATTTGCAATCTCTAGTCGCGCGCACGCGTGTGTGCGTGTGCGAGTGTGTTTGCGTGCGTGTAAGTTTGCGTGCGTGTGCGTGTATGGGTATTACTTTGATGGGGTTGAGCTCATCTGCATCGACTGTCGATTTGGCACACGACATCTATTTACTTACAGCGCGGGAGCAATGCGCTGGTGACTTAGGTGTGGCATTCCACGAATCCACAACCGTGGTCGTGACGTCAAATTCAGATGTTACTAATCTCGGACAGAAGTGGGTGATTTCAATCGTTTCACTTTTCTACCTTGTACTCTGACGGACAGCCAGCCTTAACATCAAGGCGTGTCAAACCAATGGTGTGAGGGTAAGAGGTAGCCGCCGCCTCATCCTGCTGAGCCATCGGCGTTATGAATAATGTTAAGGGTTGGTTCATTACTTCAGAACCTCCTTAGCTGGTCCACATGATGAGACCATACGCGTGCACCCCGTCGCATCACATGCGTGACCAACCGATATAATGAGCGCGTTATTGAAAAAAGAAAAAGACAAAATGATTACGCAGCGTAGGAGCACATTAGCAAGCGACCAACATTTTCTTGTTATTGCCGTGGGCTAGTACTATATATTGAGGCTTTGTGATCTATTTTGAATATAACCGTCTTGTACGGCATTTTGTTCACGGTGCTAAATCGGAGGGTGTTAATTGAATTATCGACTCTCAAGCTATGTTTAAACAACGTTCGTCATTCGCCTGGGACGTTAGAATAACACATATTAGTCATGGATCATTACTGCATTGAAATCATCACGCTGTCATCAAACCAGAGTCTGGGTGATATGGATTTAATATAGTGAAAAAAGTCACCTGGACTCTGGCTTCTGTTAAACCCGTTCTTTGCGCCAATTCTTCACGGGTGTAAATGTCAGGATAATGCGTTCGTTCAAAACAACGTTCCAGTTGCTCCAACTGTTCAGCGTTGAAAGTTGTGCGACTTCGTCGTTGCTTTCTCTTCAATGTCAAATCAGGCGTTGCATCACAGTCTGATTCTCCGTCATCACCGCCACCAGCTCCTTCCCCGTTGCCATTACTGCTTGTATCAGACACCGAGGCTGCTGTGAAAGAAAACCGTATACTGGTATATCATATATAGATTCAAAACAGTTACGTGCAGACGGGTCAGAATGTGAGATCGCTGGGTCCACATTGTCTTATAATATGGTTAAGGGTTTGTTTGGATGTCGAACCTCATTCTACATTTCTCGCAATGAAACGGAGCTTGCAGACATAACTTGACCGAGTATTCGATCAAGACAACGTGATTGGCGGCACCCATAACAAGCAAAATTAAAGGCGATATGACCGCTCTGCAATGTTTTCGGCACCACAAACAATACAAATATCAATATCCCACACGGTGGCGCCATCGAAATCCGGCTACACTGCAAAAATAGAGTGCGGTACTGCATGACCGCCTCTTGAAGGTTGTCTTGTCATATTTTTCTGGCGTTTAATTTTCTAGTCAAGTTGAGATAGTCCTGATATGTTGGGTGCTGAGCAGGTTTTTGTGCGGTATTTTTCTCGGGTTTTTTAGCTACAACCTCCCTATGTTATACACTTTTCTCAAAACCATTCATGATCTTTTAAGTGAAAACTCACGCCGAGTTTCATTATTGCAAAAATATCCCATCGCGAAATGACAACACAAGATATTGCTGAGAACACATTTTACTTCTCTGAACTAGATAAGTTCGAAATAGTTAATTATACATCGAATAGACCTTGAAATCGAAGTAATCCTCTCTGAATCATCAACTAAGAGTTCTCATGGCAAAGTGAGAAGTTATTTTCCAGGTGGCAAAACTGAAAGGCAGCCGTCAGATTTAGCAGTCGGCTGCGTCATATCATAATGAGTTCATTTCGAAAAAATAATAGAATTATTCTTTATGAGCAGTTTTTTATTTTAATACTAAGATTAACATTTGGTGCTGTAATCCGACAGTTAGCAACGTATTCTTGAAACGTAAATATTGTAGTGATTGGCGGAAGTATCATCGAATTCATTCTCAATGACGAGATATACGACATTCACCAATACTTACAGATTCCGATTGCAAAGAAAAATGGCTAAACGCGAAATCCCACGTCAATAATTTCAGACAAGCTCCTGATAACGCTACCGCCCAATTCGTGAGACCAAGGGTGCTGCAGTAATTATTAAAACTTCCCTTACGGGAAGACTAATTATTGCGGGAGCGATGTAAGAGACGAACAGAGCCCTACCCGCAAATCCTACTACACGTGATGTACGATTCTGCGCTGCGCTGCGTCAGGGGGGTTCTGAGAATATGACAACGATGGCAGGGTTGACGAGCCGTTCGAATTTTTAATAGTCGCTTGAAGCGGTGTTTGACAGGAGAAAGTGAGCATAAGCATTTTAGATCGCACTGGGCGATTTTAAACGGCCTTTAAGTCTTCAAGTCAAATCGAAGACTTTTCTCAATCGGGTGACCAAGTACACCGAGTAATACGTCGAATTATGGATCCGATACTAAATGAGTTTGAGAATTTTGACTGTTGAGCAATGGATTTAGAGGTTGGCCAACCGCTAATGGTTCGGAAATAGTTTGAGGCGATGTCATTGTTACGTTCATCTCACTATCGTGCCGTAAGACTGACAGGAATATAGCCTTTTATGATAGTGCTACTGCCCGTAGTTGGGAGGATAAAAGTTATTTGACACAACTTAGAACTACAACTTATCATCCATTAGCATGCATATTAGCCCGTGTTTCAAAGATTTACGAAATATAAAATATGCATCATATTTTTAACACATGGATCTACAGAAGACTGCGTGCGTCGTTGTTGTTGTTTTGGATTTTATGGCGTTTTCAACTACCTAGCAGATATATCCCAGGTCAATAGTTGGTACGCTTGTCGATACTTCCCGTATATAGCCCAGATCACAACCGCACCAATATACCCCGATACTAAAATATGAACGGGTGTCAATTTTAAAGTTATTGATTTGACTCGGACTCTTTGTTGTCGGGTCGGTAGAGCAATAGCCTCGTTCAGTTTGACATACTCAGTAAATTGCAATGGGGTGATTTATCTCGCAATGCGCTTGTTCGCAAACATGCACCCCTAGACGAGACACTACTTCAATCAGCATTGCGAGATAAATCATTGGCGCTTGCAATGCACATTCCCGAAAAATTAAACGCGAGAAATTGCGGCCATGGCCCCACAAATTTCCGAACGTACGATAGAAATGATAGCAACTCTTGCATTTTTTTTTACTGATGGAAAACGGTGTCGGCATTTTTTTTACTCGTATCTGATCGGAGCATACAGTTTGAGGTTGTTTTGAAAGAACACGCGCCATCGCAGATGCTATTTCGGAATATCATTATCGTTGTGCGTCGGCGCGCATCCGCAGTCGAATAACAGTTGCAACCATAGGGAAACACGTAGCGTCGTGGTAGCTTATTTACGCGTGTCGTTATTTTGAAATAAGGTGCATGTGCTGACGTGTGCATATTTTTTTCATCATTTCCTCTCTTGTTTTTGAATAAGGTGTGAGCATACCCACAGATAGACATCATGTGGTTGTTTCATTCTCATTTTTTCTCACCAAAAGGCGTCAAATGTTTTCCTGTTTACGGCTTTTGATGTAATTACAACATAATCCCTCTTATTTGGAGTTGTTTGAAGACTGATTTACAGCGAAACTGCTGACGACGAGAAGTCAACTTCATGAATTTTTTCAAACGTTCTTCTGATTTGAGTAAAAAAGACTAATTAGAGAGAGAAGACGAATTTTCATCTTATGTTCTGCACTGCACTCAAACTCGACTCACATGCGATGTTGACCGCATGTCCCAAGCGGATATAGTGACCCCATGTTCAATTCAACCATGAGTGCAACAGTCACTGGGGAGTCGAGTTTGAGTGTGACGGATGAGTAAGGCGTGGGCCTATAGGGAAGGATATTTGATCTTCAATCGCAGCATTTTGAGAAATCCTATAATGGCGTTGGAAGGAAGTCTACGCCTGACCAACTCAAATATCTGTAAACCAAAACAATAACAACAGCATTGTTACTTGGCACTTGGTGTTGCGGATGAAAAGAGGTTCTAGCTGTAACATGGAGGAATCGTAATTTCATAGGAATTCACGAAATGATACGATGCAAACGACTCTACTTTTCAAATATCAATTAGAAAAAGCTGTCACAGCAACCTTGATGTATAGGAGTATGTCTAATGCGGTCGGTTAGTGATAGTCAACGTTTCAGAATATCTATAGACGTATTGTATTTGTCACATAGGAAGGATGTGTAAGTACGGGGATTATCCTAATGCAAATCTTCACCAGAATACCTACGAACAGAATGGAGAACGGGGTTGAGAAGGTCGCGAATTGGTGCAATTCCCTCGCGATTTCTTGAGTGATAATGGCATTGCGATTTCATGCACATCTGTGGTCATTGTGTTTGTCTTATTCACAACGAAAGAGTCAACTTACTGTAACTTTGTCCTTTGTCTCAAACGCAGCATTATTGTCTTTACTGTGTCTGATACCAAAGGACTTAAATAACTATTACCCAGTTTTACAAGCACGCATTCACAAGTCTATTTCACATCCTCTCGACTGTTGCAACACAACAGCGGAGGATCAGTTTTCAGAATTATTTCATATCACGACGCGGCAAACGATTTTTCGTAACTTGTACGCAGCAGGTGTGGGCGTAAACTGCTTATGTAGAATTTACGTACACTACCCCTACCAAGATAATCTCTTAGACGCTTCCCATTTAAAACTATATTAATATTTAGTAGCAGAAGTTTCAAACGTACGGAACCGACGGTGTGAGGTATTATCTTAGAGTGAGTGAGTGTGTGTAGTGTTGATCTCGCTTTGTTTTGGTTTAACACAGCGTCTCCTTCATATATTTATGCGAGAAGATGCCAAAAAAGCATGTGATTGATAAGAAAAAGCAAGAATTTCGATCAATTCGGAAGGAACCAACCCGTGTGGCAACACAGCTTTCTCTAGAACTGATCGCAGCGGGATAGTCAGAGTGAGATCAAACGAATATTGATCATAAAACACATTCCATCAACGCTTCATCATAACCTTTGCCACTGAAGCAGCTGAAGTCAGTTTTCTTCCTAAATAATATTAAATTAACAACCCTTTCCGCCTCTTAATTTCTTTACAAAAAAATCAAGCATTCTTATATAAACCTAATGCACAAAATGTGAAATAAATCAAACGGCTTTAATCTTGGATGAAACCTAATCAGATGCGGCGGTAAGGCAGCAGATAACTTATCAGACTCATCATCAAATACTTGTGTGAATGGAATTAATTAAATATCAGCAATATCATCACCCATGGTGTGCTCTGTATATTTTTATTTCTTGAGTTTACATTGCTAACAAAATGGCGCTCCGTGTTTTATGATGTGCACTATGATACTGCAAACAACAACAACTTAAACAATGCATCTTGGCACGTATGACACAAAACACTGAATGACTCTGGCCTACGGGGTTTTATCATTTACAAAAAGAACAAACTTCAACTTGACAAGCGCCGAGTCCCTGAGGCTCAAAGCAACATAAGTTCTCGACACGGAAATGGCAACGACAAGGTGACAGGCATTGCGCTGCACAGGCACATGCGATCGTTATTGGTGCGTTTGACAGGTGGAGATTGTCAATAGAATATATACACGCGAGCCATCTGAACACGTGCAGTTCGATGTGCGTCTTCATGTTCTCCTGTTTTAAATCAATAACTATTCTGCGTTCAACGACATATGCCCGATTTCGCACTGTAATTGCTTATGGGAGTTGGGTTGGTGTCCAGCATAGCACATAATGACTATAACGGTTCGTGCAGCGACGAACAATTGTTGAAATTTATTACGTCTCGAACGCAACGATATAAATTTTTACAGCAAATTTCGCTTGGCGCCTGACACAGTATCATAACCCATTTTCTTTCATGCAAACTACTGTATACAAAGTGCATGAGATGCATTCAGAGGATCTTGAGAAACTCGTCGGTACCTTCACTGCCAAATATGGATTACAAGGTCCTTTTCTCCTCTATTAGTACGAATAGTTGTTTTTGCGTCATAAACACTCGAAATATCCTGATGCATGATGCCTGATGCTATCCTTAATCCAACAAAACATTCAACTATATATAGAAATGTCTTCTATTTAGGCATAGGTTTACTGAGGGTTTATCTTTGACTAATTTGGTTATTATGATGTATTGATTGAAAAGTAGATGCTAACCTGTCTCTCCATTATCTCCTTCGAGAGAGTCGTTCGATGGATCGCAGCCTTTTGCTCTCAAAACTCGACTGATGACGCTCACCGTCGGTGCTGAACCCCGTTCGCAAAGGCCATCCTGAAATGAAGTTGCGCGCAATCGATTACAGTTGCGTTTAATGTAAAGCTGCACATATGATGGCAACGATGCAATCTAACATTGGTCCACATGGAGGATAATTTTATCAAAACTTTACTAATTTACTAATGGCTATTATATACGTAGGATAGCCAAGATTGTTTTGACAAGGATAATTCGTATCGCATGCGAGCGATTCGCAGAGTTATTTCACAATTATAAATATTTGAAAAAGCAGTATACCACTGTGCCAAACAAGAACCACTGGCATATTAGACAAGCAATAGATAGAAAAATGACGGCAGCATATTTTAAAACAGACCACTTTCGAGACACTAGAGATTCAAATTCCAATGTGTGAAAAGTACAAAAGTGATAAGAATTGCGTCTCAAGGTTTTATAAGATATTTAGCAAGCATTGCAAATCACCTTTATCAATTGGTCACGAATTTCCCAACTAAACATGGACGGATTGTCTTTTTTATATTGCTCAATTTTTGATTCGATTTCTGCGTTACTGACTTTAGGTTTGCTCCCACCGATCGCGCCTGGTTTTATAGAGCCTGTTTCTTGGTACCTTGGAACAAAAAGTGTATTTGTCACGTGGTTGTGTTTGGTCAACCGTAACGTGAATGAGATGCTGTTGATTGCTTTTGCAGATATCGCCGAGTTCGCGATGAAACTGTACTTACCTACAGAGAATTTTGCTGACACAACCATGTGAAACTCTGAGTTGCCTGCTTATGACGCAAGGTCTAATTCCATTGGCCGCCATTTCGACTATTTTGTGTCGAATGTGGTTAGGAAGTGGACGTCCATTGATAAAAACACCGCCAAGCTGGTTAACGCGACCTTGCCCTTTCAAAAACAATTAAGTTAAATTAACTTTCTGTTTCATTGAGAAATTATATCAACACGCTACTAATTTTACTTGTAACAGCTAGACAAAAGGAGTGGCTTTGCACTGAAAATCAGTGATGCCGCATTTGAAGCAGTGAGTGATTTAGATTTCAAATGTTGCCGGCGGCGGACGGAATGATTGCGGTGGGCTTTACCGTTCGTGTAATATTACCGTTTGTAAATAATGGTCTATTACGTGTCGATATCAATTTACAGTCATGAAAACTTCGTCGGTGACCAATACTTATAGGTTTAGTGGCCTCATATAATCGCTTTGATTCATAAAGAAACAGCTGTGATAGTAAGAAACTCGCTTAACACAAAATTTCGAAAAGCATACCATAAGCATTTCCTTTGCTGCGCGCGAGACGAGACAAATTGAGTAAAACTATGTTGTCTTGTAGGTAAAAAAAGTAGGAAATTTCCGGTTTAACAACCGGGATTGTTGTTGTGTCCTGTGCCAATGCAGGATATTATGCATGAAATGCATCATGTCAACGGAAATGTTAACAGTAAAACTGTCACGGTAGACAGATGATATAATTCTTTTAATTAATATTTGTTCTTTACCTGCGTCTAAACACTTTCTTACCATTTTAATAAAAAGCGTGTCCAATGGGTAATGAGAGCACTGTGACTTCCCCAGTATTTTCACGCTGCTGCAACGTGAATTTCTCACGGATTTATTAATGATCCGCAATGTCTTTCAATTGAAACTAATAATTGGGCACTGTTGAAAATACTGAGATGTCTGAGGCGTAACCAATCGTCTAAAAGGGTTAGTATAGCAATTACCAATTAATGGTACGACCGTGCAACCCAGAATGTGCGGTATACGTCACATCCAAGCGAGATTTACGGCCGGTCAGCTACTGAGTTGAGATTGAGAACAGCGTGTGAAGAATACTGACGGTCTGTGAATTTACTAAGCTCAATACATAGCAAATATATGCAGCCGTATCAAAAAAGGCAAAAGACTTGCATCCTTACAGAATATTAGCTGAAAGTAACTTTATGCAATTCTAGCGTCTCTTAGAGTGGAAAACAATGCCTTCCTCAAGAAGGTTGTTCGCACTCATGCATTAAATATAATCTAGCTCAATAACGGGTCAAAGGTTAGGGGCAAATTTGGTTCGAACCCGCCACATGATCAACAGTTATCTGGCGCTGATCATGTGTGTCAAGCGTGAGTGTGGAGTCAAAAATTGGGGGAAGTAGTCCTTTGGACTAGCTATAATGATGGAGCCGAGTTTATACCCCAATCTAAAAGCCTGCAGCACTAACTAATCGGTCAATGCAATATACTTAAGACCACAGCTTTAGTAAAATAACAGATTTAGCCAATCCAACTGTCGCGTATAGCCTACTACAAACTGCTATACCCGATAACACAACCTGAGCGGAGTAAAGCCGTATATATGATTTTGCTAACCACGGCGCATCATATTGCTGCGTCAGATTGTTGACTAGTGAATTTGTTAGCCTACCAAGAATGAGGTGTGGCATTTGGGCTACTCCTACTATGATATCCGAATTATCGCACGAAATGACACAGCCCCCGCACCAATTGCCGTAGAATAGTCATGAAATCTTAACTTGGATTATACATCACGATTGAGAAACATTCCATGCTACTATTGTAAGACCAGCAGTCTGCAGGCATACAAGTTGGTGGTCCAACATTGATAATGTTTATGTACCGATACCTAACAATGCGGTACGCAAAGCAAGTCCGTTAGATTCAGACATATACTCTCTGTTATTGGCAAATCAAGGAACAAACAAAAATTGGATTCTAAGTGCGTTTGTATTTTTGTGTTTCCTCAACACATCAACTTCGCGACTTACCTTTAAAAAGCGCAATTAAATTTTATGCGATAACTCGAAGATTACTAAACCGTTTTGATGTCTTGCCACACGCCGTATAAGTCTATACTCCTATTTGTTTGTCAGTCATCAAATAAATCAGGAAAACACGACCTAACGGCGTCTCAAGACCTATTGCAAAGTGAAGGTTATATCATATACTTTCAATGATCAAGCCACGCGATCAACCAGTTTAAAGTAAACAAAAATATACAAACTTTCAATGGAGTCAGTAAAAGTTCATTATTCGTACTATCGCTGTCTACTGATTGCTTACAAGTCGTGACGCTTTAAAACTATGCTACACAAGGGTATTTGCGGGTACGTCCTTAGTTTATGTTGATGAAGCTTGATATAAAGACTTTAATCAAAGATTGCTTTTATGTCATTTTGGATTATCCAACAAACATGGTGTATTTAAAAGGTATCTCTTGCTATCTGAGATTCATCAGTTCTATGAAATGCGGAATACTTTGAACGGGTGTACCTCAAGAAATAGTTGAGATAATGTAGATAGGCTGGTAATAAATACATGACGGCATAAATTGATGAAGATGAGCGACTACGAGGCGTCTATCAAGGTAAATTTGCCAAAGCGGTTTTGCCTATGGCATCCTCACACGAACTCGCGGATTACTATCTTATTGCTAAGAAACAAAACAGCATGAACCGACTGTCAATGGATGAAATATTCAAATGGAATTTACTTACCTTCCAAAGGAAACGCCGGACGAAATGTACTTGGCCTGTGCATCATAGTGCTCGATACAAGTTACAATCCACTTTTGCTGCTTGGTAACACGAACACACAGTTTGAAAACAATTGCATCGAAACACCGCCACTATCGTTTGTTCGGTTACAAATCGAAATCTGAAATCGTATGACATCAACACATGTATCTACACCAGTCTACTAAATAAGCGACGACTCTTTTACAAGGCGCAAGACGAAGATCACGAACTTCGATGGGGTGGTCGATCGAGAAACGTGCCGCCATTTTGGCGACGACGGATGTTCACACTTTATCAAATATCTTTGGATTACTGCCAAAATGGTACCGAAAGAATGTGCCGTTTCTCGTCGCGGAACATTATTATGAGGAATTCTTCATAATCTAACGATAATGTATAATTATACAAAGTATAAACCACAAATTAGCGTTTGGGTTTCATTACCAAAGCAACTTCATGTCGCGAAATGTAACACTGTAAGCATATTTTGTCAGAAATCACTTTGCTGCTCTGCTCAGAAACAGAGATTTCATTTCGAAAATAACCTGGCTTTCGATTTCCAAAACTCCACAACAGTCGAAGCTATCTAACTTCTCGATCAACTACTCAAAATATTGCAAACTCCGCACTCCACTACTTGACGATGAAAATTTCTTTGGAATACTGTGCCTCGACATGGTAAAGTTTATCTAAGGATTAGTTGGTGCAGGCGACCGTATATTAAATTAGCTTTCTAGCATATCTACCTATACGCTTGATTGGTATGGTATACCTAAAGGATATTACGTAACGCCATTTTGGATCCAACTTCAAAATTAGGTAACGGAAGTTTTTAGTTGTAGCGCAAACAGTTCGTCCGTATCGCTGTATCCTTCATTGCTAAATTGCTTATGGATTTCATCTAGACACATCGTCCACTCTCAACTAATATACCTCCCTTGATCGCCTGAATTGCCTTGGTCAGTTGCTAAATGAATTCAAACAAGTTGACGCAAGTGCCGCACTGTTATTTATGCACGTTCCTGAAAGTCAGGCTATCACTAAAAATCTCGCGACCTCGTTGCTCAATTTCTGTTTCAACCGTACAAAATCGTCACAGCGTTTGATTTGCAATTTGACATGGTTAGACGCATGAAACCCTTTATCCTAATACACCGTTACGTTAACTTGGATTTCCAGTTTTTTCAACGCCGTAACACACAGTACGGCAGCTACACGAATTGCCGCGCTCGGTGAGATGGGACATCTGTGCTATACTATCCGATTGCTCTATAATTATGAAATCAAGATAACTTCTGTGAATATAAGATATACGTGTTCTTTTTTCTTTCGCTCGGAATTCAGATCGTCCCATACTACGCAGCTCCCTGACGAGATCGCCTCCATTATCGCTCATTAAAACCACATTTATTAGTTCTTGCTTCGAATCAGCAAACGAACGGATGCCGTCGAGAAGCGTTTTTCTCTTGTATGCCTTGAACTTGGTCTCGTTCGTCTGCACTCTCGTTCTGAATACTTTTTCGAGTTGTGCAGACATTGCCATATTCTAGATGTTTGTAAAAGTCTCAAATCCGCGTATGTAGTCACATATATGCCCAGTTTCTTGTTATCCGTTTGTTTAACGTTTGGCTTATTCAGAAGACTTCTTAGCAGTACGGTACGTCGTATCAATGCAATTACAATTTGCACATTACAAATAAAAGGAGTGGAGCTCTAAAAAAAGCTTTCTGAACTATACGCTTGTAGTAACTTATCCTACAGCTCAACACTGTGGCCACATTTTATCGTAACAAAGAACCATTTTCGATTTGTCACGTTGATAAAACACTGGTAATAATCTCTGCACAAGATAAACACGCCTACTTCACGATGACTTGTCATCATCTCAGTGCTGCAGAACATATTACGACTGCCATATTTGCGAATTACTACATGCGTACTACTTTGCTGACGAACGCGATCTGGCCAAAATGGCAAAAGGGGAGGCATTCGAAAAGGGTATTCGTCTTTCGCCGTAAATACTTTGATGATGAAAAGGTAGCAGTCGTTATATAAGTTGATAGTACACATTTATTATTCAATCAACAGGTGATTTTCGTTAAATCATAACAAAAGGTCGTCTGGCCGAATGTCGCACGCGAAGAACTGTCTGCTTTGCCGCAGAGAGAACGTAAAATCACCGGTCACAACACGATTACCGTTGGAAGTTCAAGAGCGTTGTCTGGCCCGTAAATGAGCCGAACTTGCTAAAGTCACTTCTCAGACAGATATAATGATTAGGCACATAGATCAGCAGTTGGGTATATTTCATAAGTAACACTAATTCGTACAATATGCCTCAACGTTAACAACATCCAAGCACTCGTGTCTGGAAAATTTCTCTCCGCGCCATTCGATGTCATTCTCTCAAGTAAGACTTGCCAAAGTACATAACACCAACAGCCGACACTGTAAATTTTACACAGAACACTGATGGTAACTGATGACAGGATGACTTTGCTTGTCCAAAATGGATTCTTGACGATCTCCGGACATTATTTTCAGTGACATTTGTGCATTGAGGAAATGGCCGTGAAATCGACCGGCTCAAATATCTCCAGGCACCTCTCGATGTCTCAACTCAACGCAACTGCGCGACATAATTGCCGTTGTGACACCGAATTTTACGGAGAAGCGAGATAGGATCACATTCGACCCCACCGGTCGATATTTCGGAACAGTCGTCATTCGAAGTCAGTCACACCGAATAAATGAACAAGGAAAAATCCGCTCAAACGACGCCATGTTGGTAGCCGTCATGACTAACTACAATAACACACAGTGTTGCCACTTTTGTAAAAATGACAAACAACAAAATTAAACATCAACTTCGTTGAGGTACATTATTTGCTGCTATCGGCGGTCATCTTGGAGGGAATACTGGCAATCAACCCAGAGTTACGATTTGTAAAGGCTTTGATAATGATATGGCATTTTAAAAGTAAGAACTTCACCGTGGTCAAACGCACGACAGATTTCAGTCAAAATTTTATTGATATGATGGTAGTAAAGTGTTGCTTCTCATGTTGGATCAGCCCAATCTAAATAATGTTTGTGATCAGTTCTGGAGCTATACAGACGAGTTTGTTTACAGCGCGATTTGTTATTTGTGCGTTACTGCAAGGTGTGTCGTAGATGCCATGGATTTGACATAGAGACAAACCTTAGTTAAGTTTAGAATAGATATGATGAGTGCATTTGATACGAAAAGACCGAAAATGAATTTTCTTTTAGAATTCACCCGGGCCTCGACACCTGCGCAAGTTCTAATCAAAATATGCAAGGAAAATGATAGCTGCATAGATATGCTGAAAGGTTTCAGAGACTATGCAGTGTTCATCAAAAGTCCCCCAAACCTTGCTGTATTTAGATCAAGGGTAGAATATGTGAAGAAAGTTTGAGTGTAACTGATACAGTATACTCAATCCTCCAAGGTTGTAGTTCGCCATCACCGAAATAAGAAGGAAGCATGGAATTGCTAATTTCGCGTCAATTTTACGCCGCCTACAGATTGTTGTCACACCGTAATTTTGTACTCAAACCCGTTCCATCCGACTGCAATATAATACCAAACCCCTTCCAAAAAAGCTCACACTTTTTAGTCCATGTTGAGGTATTGGCATTGCAGTTTGCGTTTACAGGCAGAGTGTATATAAGTACTTCAAGTTGAGTTACTTCTAGTCAGATATCGATATCTATGCAGATGATTGATTATGAATTACGACGTCTAGGTAAATTCTAAAGGCGATTGTTTAACGTCTAGCCATAGTCTATCATGTATAATGTCATTAATTATACGTTTTCGCCTTTACAACATCCGAGAGTTATACTGACATTAATCCTAAAGTTGTTAATGAGCTAACCTGTCGCTAAAATCTACATCAATTAGAGCATGCGCGAAACATCAATATCAAAAGTAATCTTTTGGATTATTATAACAAAATTCACTTTCGCGGCTTATTCTATTTACAAATATTAGTTGCCACGTAATCTTTACTTGGATATACTCTTGATGGGGTGACTTCATTGAATGTTAACAGAATATTATTCGCGTATTATGTTCTTATGTGTTACCTTACTAATGATTCAGAAAGGCACAACGTGTAATATGTCAGGTGTCCCGCCGCGTGGATGCCTGTTGATCGCGCCTTGTGAGGCCTCGTCAGGAAACGTCGAACGCGTTCTTAGCATATCTCCTACTCATTTGTGGAGATAATCAAAGTATATTCGACTGCTTTGTTGTATAGAAAGGTGTGCCAGGTGTAGATCTATTCCATCGAATTACCGTGAATAATCCCGTCAGTTTGAAAGTGTGGGTGGTTGCTGCGTTTGGGCCTTAGGCTACAGTGTTTCCAATTCTGACTTCGTTGATGACAACGAGTGATTAACGACGCAAGTTCCCAATACTATATATGACTGTACCCTATTACATTATTAGCAAGAGTCCTGTTGGCTGTGATCTTGAGCTATGGATTTGAAATCTTGTAGGAATATATCAGTGAAGACATTTTGTACGATATTGTGCAATCGATAACCACACGGATATATGGATGCACTTGTATGTATACCAAAATGAGCCACGATGTGGCAAGACCTATTTCGCAATGCAACCTTTGTCTCTATACCGTCTCTATACCAACATGTCTGTTGCCATCATATCATATCAGTGGTGCGGCAAAATTTTCGGGAAGCTATGCGTAGCCACGGATTTTTTTTATCGCCGGGGCATCGATTATGAAGTTCCGTTCTCATTTGGATTCCCTTAAAATACTGTAGAGAAGTGAGGTCATCATCAGGCAACTGCGGGGAGCAAGACCAAATTAGGGGAAATGCGAAATGACCTTTTAATTGCAGTCAAAGGATTTACAGTAGTGTAGTTTACTAAAACAAGGAATAGCCCGCCATCACGTGGCCACAATAACAGTACTGGCGATACCGAAAGGGGAATGTGTATGGGACGGGAGGCTATTAGTCGGGATAAAGTATATGGCAAAATTTGCATCATCTAGATTTCAAGTGGGTATATAAGGGGCCGTTTTTATAAATTAGTAGAGTAGGGCATCACAAACTAATTCGATATAGGCCATGGGTAGGTATCTACACGAAAGCATGAGGGAATTATTTGCAGGCCATGGCTACGTTTGGCGTAGGGTAAAATTCGTATCCAGCAGCATAAACGCTACTGTAGTCCTACGCATTTGAGGTACGGTAAGCAGTGTCATTTAATATCGGATCCAGTTAAAACGTGGAAAGAGCCTTTCAAAATGAAGTATGACAATAAGAGTGAGTTGGTAAGCGGAAATGTACTCCATTTCACATCTGACTTAATTGTTCTAATATAACCGTTGATGGTTACAATAGAACCGGTGAACCTCAATTGCTTACTGAAGCGCGTTTCCACTTTAGAGCGTCCGATTCACAGAACATATCAACGATAGAAGAGTATCCTATAGACCGCACCTGTTGTCATCGCGATTTCGCAGATCAAACGATGCAGGCAGTCAAGTCTATAAATGATGACATCTTCAGGGATTCCCCGTGATGTCACATTTCCGCGGTATTATTCTCTCCAATTCGTGGAAGACCGCAGAGGGTGTCCGGGAGACCGGCAGGGCACTAAGACTCCTGACTAGCTAGAACGACTTGCATGTGGTGGACGTTGTGTTTTCTCGCTTTGGCGCTCCTATTATTGATTGAACCGCATTGGCCGTGGTTTATAGTGTAAGCGCCGGCTCATGAGGTCGGCGGCCATCCTCCCTCAGCCCTACCAATTTACCTGTACCGGATGGATACTGTATAAGTCAACTTATAAATTAGTTAAAGTTTGGTCGAAATATATAATGTCGTTAAATCAAACATTACTATTTCTATATAATTTCCCCAGTGACGACGTTCCTAACCTAAAAAACTTTTCTGTAGATAAACACGCGACCGCTGAAACCATTATTCTCTAATCGGCACACGAAACGAATGACGCCATGAACGCATCATTTTGACTTCATTTTTCATCGATTACTTTTCCAATCTATAAATTCCTTCCCAATAACGTAATTAAAATAGCAACTGTAATTAGAAAATTTGCTCTTAATATTTCGGATGAATATTATTACGATGGAAATCACGTTCCAATTCGACATTCCGTCATACAATCCGACCAGTCCTCATCTTCAATGCAATTTGAACTTTAAAAAGTCTCATCCATACTTTGATCAACACGGAACGTGACAGAATATAATCTGCGAGAAAGCAGATATTACAGATAATTGGGAGCATCTTGATGGTATATTTAATTGGAACGGTCAGCCTATCAATTTACAACGACAAGCAAAGTCGTGTTTCCATTTTTCTTGGGAAATAAGATCAAAAGTTCACCATCATGTCGACTTGCCCGTCGCGTATCAAACGTTCGGGTTAATTAACTTACTGGTTGTCCATGCACACGAAATGCTATTAAGCATGCATAATTCCTTTTGCAAAGCGCACGTTTTGTGTGCTCAAGATTGCTTTACTCTACGATAATTACCCATCAATCATTTTTGCACATTGTTGTACAGTTGCTGGACAGCATGCCATCAATGGTGCTACAGCGAGATTATAGCTTGAATAAATATAAAAGTTTCAGTAAATGTGTTTGCGAGCACGTGCGCGGAATCTGCGATCAGAAGCACTTGTTTCCATGCCGATTGGCACTAGATGGATTGCCTGTCTGTGTATCGGCCGTGACTACTGATCAGAGCTGATTGAAGATCAGAGTGATGTGTGATCACAGGTTAGCAGTGATTGTTCTCAATGCAGAATAATGCAGTAAAGTTATTAGTCAACGCGCATTATAATATACGGTACACAAACCACGATTTATGCTCACCGTATGAACTGGTGATGTCGAAATGCGTGATGATGGACAAAGAGGCGCTGCTGCTTCAGCATATGCCGAAAAGGCTATCGAAACCTAACACCCACTCACAAATCCCGGAGCACTGACGCCATGCAGAGAGGTGCAGATTGATGATAAAGTTTGCCTTAATTGCGATTTCGAACCCCGCAAAGTTAATTGGCAGTAAGGGTCTTCGACAAATTTCGCCACTTATCTCAGTAAAGGGCAACGTAAAGAAGATCACCACAGATTTAGCGTTCAGTCTATATAACTTTATTGTTCAGTAAAGAACGTGACATGAGGCGTGTCAACGACTGTTTTCGTAGTTGAACGAATCCGGCGACTATATGTTTGTTTGCATGATTACTCTGATCTAACCCATCACATTGCGTACGCGTACGTCATGGAAAGATGTGTGATTATAGGAAACTATAAGGTAAACGTTATGGGTCATTCGCCCTTCTCGCAGACCAGTCACTACAAAGACATCAGGTGGTAATATTATTGATTTTATATTTTGAGAATTATGATGAAATCGCATTCGTTGGTGGTATTCCCATGGTATCCCAATATTTATTATCTCCAGCATTGAAGACCTTGTTCTGGAATTATTACTACCGCGGAAAACAAAGCGCATTACAGATCACAGCTCGGGTCCTTCAGTCCCAACAATACAATAGGTTTAGAACATAATCCTATATTTGAAATTTAGTTTTTGATTAAAAAAGACAACGCAAACTCCACCACGAGCATTGTCTGGTCAGGCATAAAGTTATAATCTGAACTAATATGCTTCACAAAATTAGATTAAAACCAAGAAGTGAACAATAAGGTCAGAACATATTCAAAGTTCGATTTAATCGATCGGATGCGTGATTATTTCACCGGAAGGATGGGAAGGTTCCCGTTCGTATAACTTTATAGTTCACGGCTACATTATGTACTAGCCTACTTATTGATTAAGCGAGTTTCCGACAAACTATGTAAACCGCTACACTTTAGCCGTTGAATAGTGTCTCTCGGTGAAGTGAGGGACTGCTCAGACCACATTTTATGACCGCGACTTTTCTATATAGTGTGACCACGGGTGGATAGGCTATACTCGCAGGTGGTTCGGCTGCGGTTATGCTCAGACGCCCATCTTGCTGCTGCAATCTCGAATTGCTTGGACTTGGTATAAGCGATCGGATTGGGATTTTTTGCGCAAATCGTGGAACAATGCAGACTACTGGACAAGACCCACAGTATTATTATCACTATCCCTAAAAAATGCGAACGCAAAACACAGTTGCAGCTTCATCCTCAACGACATATATCAAATGTTTGTGTATAGGGAATTCTATTTCAAACGGAAACTGATCGCTTACGTACGCCGAAGGATTAGTCGCGAGGTATGTTGATAGTCCAAACGTTTGTAATCCGGCTAAGCCGATAACGGTTTACTGGTTACTGGACCAAATGCAAACCAACCAGGCAATGTTTCACTAATACGAAAGATCCAACAAAAATCCGTTAACTTCACGCTGAACAGGTTGCCGGAAATGTCCACGTTGGGGTGATGGAGAGTTGATTAATTAGTTAGTAGTTCACTAGAAATAGAAAGGCAGTTCATACTGCATACGCGAATCCGATATGAGCCTCTCCACATTAATCGCTCCCCGTTTCATGGCAGCCAATCCGTCACCATGATGTAGAAAGAAATAGGACCTTCAAGAGAAAACGGAAATTTCTCACCGGTGAAAGTAATGTTGCTTTTTGATACGAGATACGATCATGCCGCACAATTTTCAAGGTATTTGCACCATGTAATCACTGTTTGTGCGCAAACACAATTGATTTGTCATTCTAATGGATGTCTTTGTGGAAGTGCCCACAGTCGCTCCCTTGGTGTAGTACCTATTAATCCTACACACACGCCTTGTGTCGAAACGCTGTTTGACCACCAACGCAGTCGTCCGTCTCGTCACTTGATGAATGAATATCGATAAGATAATTGGTTTGAATCAGACGAGTCGTAAGGAATTTCTTCATTTGTTTTGTGACATTCTTGTTCGCAGAATGACGTCATTCTCATAAATTTTCCTATTATGCAGGTACAATCACCTCCCACCTGCACGCCGACCCAGATATTCAATATTGATAGTAAATAAGCGCTGTTAAACGCACAAAAGAAAGTTTTCTACAATAACACTCAAAGTGTAAAATGACAACAGCTTAAACTTGTACTTGTGCTCGTCAGAAAGAATAATCCGACACCTTTTGTTTGTAATGTTGAACCCTTTGTTTTTAGACTCAACCGACATCCCGTACTGACGCTTTCTACTCTAATGTTCCCTGTATAAGAAAATATAGAATCGAGGTTTCGCGACAAATTTTCATGAAGTTCCCCTCGTCTTGTTTTGATGATAACTAAGATCGTGGTACATGCCGCACATTCGTAGCTACGCTCCCTTGACTTCCCTTTATATAGTCATCAGCGAGTGTTGCCAAGCAAAATAAAGGTGGGTTTGAGTAGCCCGTGATCTTAGCACTGCTAGCAATGATGTCAGGTCTCTGTCACTCACAAGTCAATAAAGGTAGCACGGCGAGGTGGGAAGGGTTGAACCCGGCTAACCAGCGATACTTGTACGCTGGGCTGATTGATTGCATCATGTTTTAATCCCCTTAGACTTCGATACAAGGTGCTGGTTCTAAACTATCTATAAACATGAGTATGGTAGAAGGCATTTAATATTGAATTGAGTCAAATTCATATTGATTCGACTTGGCTGGGTGTGCCTCACATTATGCTACTAATGATGTGCTCTAACTGAATATATTTAAAACGTACGCGTGTCTGTAAACTGAGGATTTATAGGCTAGGCGTCATATCTACAAACTGTAAGCTCTATTACGTAATAAAATTGAATCTAACATACCCAAATATTACAATTCGTAGACGCTTGCGACGTTGAAGCAAACAGCATATCATTGATTATGAGTGCCTCTATGCTCTTGGCGCAAATCTCACTCACCATGGCCAAGGATCGTAAGCCTCACAGTATATCCCCTAAAATGTGTTTTCAGTTATGACTATATACCCGAGGTGTGCCCTGGTCACTTGATGCTTTTTATTGAATCCAGTTGTGACATGACACCTGTTTGAATACAGCACTCTTTCATTCTGGGTCTGACGTCCTCAAATTTTCAACCACACGGTCTTTAAAAATCCTTGATCCTGACTTGCGTTGTCAATCGCCATTGCGTATCCACACGATCAGAAATTTGTTTTATCATTTAGCATATTTGCACAGCTTAGCGAGGTGAAATCTGATATGATTGATTGTAACAGAATATACAAATTGCCCTTGTGTAAAGGTGAAGTCTTTATGGTATGTGAGCAGAAGAAAGAAAAATAATCTTCCTTCCATAAATAGCTATGACAACTAAGCTTTCAACCCATATTTGAGCCTATGTTAGACCTTGTGCTAAGTTAGAAACGCATCAGTGAAGATATGACTTATAATGGTTTTACACACAGCAAAGGAATATTGCCGTTAGCTTGCGCTTTGCAATTCGTTAGTGTTGTTGTATACCATCATATTTTTTATAGATGTGCTGCCGATAGCTGAAAAATTAAATAATGGAATATTTGAGAATTTTGCTTTCCAATTAAGGATAAGGACGTAGTTATGTTTTTATCCTTTGTTCTTTTTGATGCATTTGTGATGTGCATTGTGATGTGCCATTACCGGAAGGTGAACGAGCAATTTCTGTTTGACTTGGTGATAAAAGCAAAATATATACTACAATCACAGACAGGTTTCTTACCTTATCGGATTCAAAATTGGCGATATTAAGACGATTCAAATCGAAATATTGAGTGCCTACCACCACCCAAAGCCCAAAGAATTTTATGTGTAAATCTGATTTGTTCAGAATTGTGTCGTCAAAGGTGTGTATCCAACGTTCTCTTACGATTTTCTGGGACGATATCGGGATGTAAATGTTATAATACCAACTTGTCGGGAAAGGAAACATTACACCGGAGCTACTTACTATTCGATCATATCTCTTTTCCTAGTCATTATGGAGTCGTTTCCCATATTTAATGCGAAACAGTGTACTGTGATATCAACTTATGTAATACTTTTTTGTACCACCCATAGTTTTAAAAAGAGATTACTTTCAAATCAAAGAGCGCAGCATGAACCTGTGTAGTGGATGTCATTTTGCGATTAAACCGAACCATTTTCATTACTTTCTTTTTGGAATATATATCTTCATGCTTATCATGAGTGGGTGGAATAGTGGGTTTCATTTGCAGTATATAAGTAGCAAGTAGTATAGGTTTTCCACGGTGTCTGCAGGAGGAAACGGGTTAGCGTTAAGGAATTTTTGGTGACGCCTAGGGCTATATATTCACTAATTTTGCGCGGTTTTCTAGTGTGTTAGGAAAAAAGAAAAGGTGTCGTTGGTTGTCTTATCAGTGCGAAAGCGTTAATTCGTGTGACGAAAGCAAAAAACCTCCTCAAATTAAACGACATCTGAACTTAACCATCTACGCACCGCACGGTATCCTCTGCACTGCGATGATGGGTACAAAAAGGGCCGAACGGAAGATGTCAGAAACGTGTTAAGGCAGCAGTGATTTTTAATGTGATAATACGGATTCTTCGTTTACCTTGAAAAAAGCAAAGTAAACTAAATCTCAATACTCGGGACATGAGAACGGACAAGTTATGAAGAACCGTGAAATTGTCACCTACATACTGTACATGCGGCTTCTGCCAGGCATCGCCTCACAACCTATGATACATAGGCCTACCCGCAAATTTGCAAATATCCACTAATGTTGAAACATAAGCAACGCAAATATTATTAATTCAGACAGCCCACATCTTACTTCCTACTTTGGTGGATGCATGGATTATAAAATCGTGATTACATGGTTCAATTTTCTAGTCGCTAATGGGCCTACATCAGGACAAAAGGGTAGTGCTCATGGAGTAGTGTTTTTGGTGTGGTAACCTTTCAGAAAGTCTCGAATTCGAAATGTGGGACACAGTAGGCCTACATTTTCGTACGTTTTAGTCACGTTAATTAGGATACCGTGACCGTGAAAATTTCCAAAATTACAATAAACAATACGGCTCCATCGTTTGTAAATTTTTTATCCAAGTCGATGCGATTTCCATTTTCCCACATTAATGGGAAAACTGGGGTCGGCCTCTTGCTAATGGCTGTCGAAGGTACAATGGAATGAGCACTAACCTTCCATCCACACAACAATTGTGTCCTTGCACCTGTAGTAAACCTATTTTCAATTTATCGTTCACGCCTTTAAGGTATATCGCGATGATCACGGCGTCATATAATTCAATTCAGTAGAAGAAAATCGCCATTTTGTTCCGACTCACTGTAGGATTGAACTTCACATGGCGGGATGATTTGCTACATTATTTGACTGGTCAGGCGTACGCCTGTTTAACACATTCAAATGAAGATTGAAATCCTTTTATGCTGTGATGTAAAACATCATTAATCATCATTCATCTTACATTGCATGGTATTTCTGAGTGACGCTTCTGTGCTATTTGTACTGTCAAAATCAATAGTTCAATATACAGGTGAAAACATATTGTATAGTACTTCAAACTGCGACTATCGTACATGGTACGTTGTTTACTTATTCACGTGCGAGGCGTGATTGATGAGTGTGCTGCACTGAGGTATTTAAAATACGGTAGTGAACCGCATTCAAAATGGCAAACGGAGCCACGGACATGTTAAACTAATTTGGTTTGCTACGTGGGCATATGGGCATATAGCAAGTAAAATGATACTGGCCTACTCTTAAAACGTAGCCAAGTGAAAAATTGCTAACACTAGTCTCAAGTTCGCCCAGTATTATTCCGTGTTATGTTCATGAACTGGGCATGGAACATTCGAGACAGATTTCCCAACCATGTATTTGTCACACTTGTCACACAGCGTTCATTCATTCATAAACAAACTCTCATCAACATTGGAGTAGATAGCAATAAACGAATGAACAGACAGACAGACAGAATAAAGGGACTGGAAGTCTTACATGCGATAGCTAATTGACTCGGCATAACGTCATAGTTCGCGATCGCCAGTTTCCAGTGACAAGTTGTACTTTGTATAGAGGTCAAAGAAAGTGAAAAAATCAAGGTGACAAATTATCTTATCTACACTTCACGTAGATTAAATCCAATTTAGGCTGGCATTGAGCGTTCGGCTTGTCTAACATGAACAATGATCCATCCAATCCATTGTTGGTCAGATTGTGGCCGGGCGAGGAACACGATGTTCAACAGAATCAACATTGTCTTGTAATACCAAATTGTAAATTAGCATTAAGGTGAAGTATATGTTGTCATCTTTAAAGACAATGAATATCTTATAAGCCTGGATATCTTGAACAAATTGGTTGGTTTAAAGATAATAGATAAGGTGTCAAATCTTCAGCACTTGATAGCAAAAAATAGCTCCGTGATATCACATCTTTTACCAGGCACGAATGGAGTGCAATAGAACAGATGTTTTCTATCTCCTCTGTACACCTGGATGCTGATATTAACCCTTATTTTACCTTTATGAAGGTAACTGTTGTTGTGACTGATGTTCAAGTGTCCACCGACAGTGTGCGGTGGGTTAATCATGACGATCGTGATCCTGAAGGTTTAGTTGTTTGTGATGTGATTTTTGGTGTATCGAGATGAAAATTTCACGCTAGTTTTGGTCACTTTTTCATAGCTAATATTTGTCATGTCGTGCGGCTTTTCTGATCATCAAGATACTCCGTAAGTGATTTGATACGCCTTGATGTAACACCGTTGAATTTCAGCATTCCGCGAATCAAGCTTCATTTTATGAAAAAGATTGTGGACATATCTATCGGGTCACAATAACAAGTATAGGCTTTAAACTCAACACGGGCAATCAGCTGCTGGCTGCATTTGGCCACGCATAAATGTGCCAGGTTATCAGCAAAGACGATAAAATCAACCCACTTTCCTATATCAAGTGCCCATTCGTCCTGTCGCGTGCTTTCACACACAAGCAATCATAGCCAATGCCCCTCCAGGTTAAGGAGTTTATACATAAGTAGAAAACGTTGGTTGGCGGTTTCCTTGGCAAATGTAGGCCAAAGAACAAGACTGCGGAATGGATGAATGCGAACTGAAACTGGCATACCTGCGGTCATAGGTTGTACCGGACGGGGCTCGGGAAGGGATGGGCTTGCTCCAGTGTATGTTACGTAATACGAAATTGAGGTGCTTATCAACAACCATCCAGTTCCATCGACTATGCTATGGATGCTCGCTTGTGAATAACTTCGCAAGAGCCTTGGGGTAAATTTTCTTATGCAGTCCATTTGAAGGGGGTCAACTTTTAGCACATGTATCCCAATCCGACCCAAATTTGTAGTAATATTCATGATACTGTTTTGATTCGTTTAAAACTTGAATAAAGTTCAAAATAGGTAGGGATTTTGAAATTTCTTAGCCATGTCTTAATCCATAAACAGGAGAAAATTTTTTTCTTGAAACTCAGATATTACTTCTTTCGAAACAGCAACGATTCACACCCATATCATCTTTTTCCTTCATTTTTATTTTTGTTGCTTACATGCATTAATTGACCATAACGAATAACTCGTAACGATGATGTGGGTAACCAGACTGGAAATGCTGACAAATGATTCGCCACAACGAAAGATATCATCTTTGAACTCTTCGCCTTTATCGTCTGTTTTGCGGGTGACACGTACACGGTCACGATCATCAGTGTAAAACTAATGTCATTTGCAACTCTTTGTACAGTACACAAGTTTGCACGTGGCTGAGAAACTTTTCCGGTTAATTTATCCAACGTTTCAACCACGGCCACTTTTACTGATATATATATTGTACTTTGACAAATATGTATGTATAGCACCATTTTGTTTCTGTGGTCGTGAGGATCCGTTAGGTGTTTGCCCAATTCCAAAGTTGACGCGTTCAGAACGAGGTTGGTGTCGTAATAACGAAATGATTGCTCATGAAAGTTACAGTCGTCCAGGGTATACTGCAACACGGATCAGAGTTTTACTAAAGGCCCCCTCATCTACTCTTGCAACATTACCAAATACTGTATATGTCTATGCTGGGCTGTACAGTCACAACTGAGGTATTATGGGTTCTGTTAATTTAGAAAAATTGGAGTGCTTGCGGTATAGAGTGTTCCTACAGAGCACCGACCAAATTTTAATGCAAAATATTTCTTACATATTGCTATAGAACCCGAGTGACAATCCCGGATGTCGGTTAAATATGTTCAATGTCAAGTAAATGTGGAAATTGTGGCTCCATAGGTATTCCCGCACTTATCATATGGTATATGCACAGTGACTGTATCGGTCATTTAGCTCCTGTAACAACGGGCGCCATGGATATTAACTCCAGGCATAGGCTACTATCCTACCATGCCGTGCTTTAATGCTCCATGACATACACCAGTGTGCAGGTCATATAATGCCTGCAACATATCTCTCCATTTATAACGTTGGCTATAGCCTACATCAGACTGGTATTTGTATTTGCATTCGTCTTGCATCATTTCTATTCACACGATTTGATGGTCTTCAAAAATTTATTTACACTAATTAAAAAGATCGATGGACTTTGTCGATCACAAAGTTATTTTTGTTAATTATGCAATGTGTAAACCGAAGGCGGCTATGTATTTAATGAAACACACGGGGGAATTTTCGAAGAGTAAAGGTGTTATTAAAAATCGATATCAAGTTACTAACAAAACCAATCGATTTGACCGTGAAGCTGAAATCGTGCATATCTCACACAAAGCAAAAAATTATTGAATCATGACCAAGGTCGTCCTGATGACGTTCGATTAATGTCAACAGGGAATATGGCTAATCAGACGTAGATGTAGAAATCTGCGCAAGTTGCAGAAGACTTGCTGGCGAGCCGGTTTTCTGGGGAATCTAGACATCCCTGTGGGAGCACGGGGTTTCCACGCCACAAAAAGAATGAGAGTTTTGAAATCGCAATTCCACCCTTCAATACATAGGGCTAAAAAACTTGTAGCGCTACAGTATCACTATGCCTGACCCACCAATATACGTCAAAGAGTTCCTAAGTCCTTTGACCGCGGACTTGATCGGATGGTTTGATAGCACGTCTTTTAATCGAGAGGTTCCGGGATCGATTACCGACTGAGTCAAACCAGACACTTAACAATTGGTATCCATTGCCTCTATACTTACCAGCCAGTATCATGGGAGTAAGTAGGGTCGTCGGCCGCGATAGCGATAAGGGCTACAAACTGAAAGAATCGACACGCGTAAGCATTGACCTGACGCATACGACTTTAGTAGTTGAAAACGCTACAAATCCAAGACAACAACAATATAGCCTATGACCTATGTGATGAATTTTGTATTTCCTAACTTGTCGTGGGTTAATTATGAACTTGTCAGTCCCTATGAATAAAAACAATTTTACGTGAGGACAAAACGTATATCCGTATTCTGTAAAAATTTAAAATTACCCTTCATAAGTAGAAATACATCATTGTAACAATTATGTAACTTTTAAATCTGCTGAACCCTCCTGACAAAGAAGTTACATATGGTCTCGAGAATTACAGATTTCATTACCGATCCACGTTGGAGCTCACCAAGAGTGAGAATTTCGAAATTGGTGCCTTCCCAAGATATCAAAGGCGATTCCCGCCGTTTCAATATCAAACACATATCGTCAAAATCAACGCGGGATTGTATATTAGGATCTGGCGAATGCAGCTTAGTCGTAAACTATACAGCGCGTGTTTGAGCCGTTTGGAGCGGAAAACTCGCCGTGAAATGCGATGAGACACGGTGCGAATGCTGCTTCCGACTGATGGATTCGAAATCAAATCCGCCCAGCTGTCAACGGGAGAACAAAATAAGATTTAAGAAACATCGGAATATTAACAGAAGTGACGAGTCCAGAATATCATTCATGTCCACCGCTACGAGCCACATCTGGACGACTTTGCTCATCGTCTGAAGATTGACCGAGAGCCTACAACTTCGCTCTTATTAGCATTTCATTACAAGCACCACTTTGCAAGAATTTTCGCAGCAATTAGGCTACACGATTTCACTTCACATATAATTGGGGGCTTTGACAATTCAGATTTAGAGACCCATAGGCGATAGGGAGGCCTGTACACTGGACGTATCATTAGATGAACCGATCTTAGGATTACTCCGTCACTGTACTTAAAATAAAGGGAAGCATTTGAATGTGTAAGAAATTCGCAGACTATCTAAAATGATGAGTGATGACACATTTAGAAATATGACATAAGACTATAGTAAATCAGATGGATAAATTACTGACATTTAGATTTTATTTGAAAGTCGATATCGAATGATCGAGAAGGCGTGGTTTATGCTGTATGGATGCACCTTTGACTTGACTGAAAATGTCGTTTCTTCTCGCCCAGTCTTCTCATCCAACATTGTCGACCAGAGGAATGGTTTCAGCGCAGCATGAAATATATACAGTAGATCTCAACATTAGTGCGGAGGTTTGCCGGTGACGTATATTGTCGTTAGGTCATTGTCACAAGGCAGCGAAGATAATTCCCAGGATGTGAAGTTCGCGGCACTTCGTTTGTAACCAACAAACACCTGAATCACGGTTCGCAAGGCAAGGACCTATAAAGAATTCGCACTGCTGTTACAGGTGTACAAAGGATTGTTGTGGCTCCAGGGTACGAGCGATCGTAGTGAAATTTACGTTTGATTTTACGGCGAATTTCACGCTCTTCCCGAACATTCTTCGCTCCCTTGCGATCTCTCGCAAAATCATATAAAATCTTCGAGGGTGGTTTTCCATTAAATTTGTTAACCAAAGTATCTTGCGGCCACTATATACTTTTTATCAGGATAATAACTGATCAAAGGAGACGATATGTGGAATCAGAGATGGATTTTCTGTGGCATAGTTTCACATCAAACTTATTTGGGTTTCGTAACAAATCTAACCTAATTTAACCATCAAAGTTTTATTTTAATACATTATTCTACCCGAGTTTAAGAAATAGAAAACCGCTTGTGTAAACACCACCTGAGTAATGGGAAGCAGTAACTTTTCAATAATACATATTTGGTCTTCTTATACAGTATAGAAAACACACACACACACACACACACACATACCAATCATACCATATACAGACTACTAGACATGTAGCCATTTTGACGTTACCGGGCTTCTCGCGAAATATCGTTGTGATCGAAGTAAATGGGTCCCTTCATCAGAGGTGTCTTTCTGAAACATCAGGAAATCGCATTTGTTACGTCATTTGCGTTGTTCCTAGATTTCGTCCCCTCCAGCAGCTGTGACTCCTGCGTGACTTTCAACAAAATGTAAGGCGCCATTTTGTTTGAAAACGACTGGGACATCGTTATTGTAAAATGAACGTATTATAGATTTGATAATAATCAAGAAAAGTTCACACACCAGGTAACTTTGCAAGCTGTAGAAGGGAAACAATGTCGACTATGAATGAACAATCACGATTTCGATAATGATAGTCATCTCAAGATAAATATGCGTGCGAATTTTTTTTATAGCTATTTGTTTGTATTACACGCAAATTCGATAAGTATTGACGCCTGAGAAATGTAGCTGTGGCATTTTTATTGCTAAAAGGAATTGGTGACCGAAATAGCCATATTCTACCTTTAACGCCAATGCAAAGCGCAGAAAACTTGACCAGTCATTCTGAATTTTCCGGGGGAGAACTACTGACAGACGTCTCACTTAGCCGAGAGTTTTGTCTGTGCGCGTTTGATTATCAACTGCGCGCTTCAGACTTTTTAATTAGCGTACCCCGGTACCCCTATAGGTGCCCATCCCATTCAATTGTCAGTCATGGTCAACTCATTCAAACGATACATAGGAGGGGAAGAGCATTTTAGATCGAACCTGGTGCCACCTAACTATTGATTTCTTCTATCCTTGCAGGGCCATTGGGTATATTGCCCAATCGGCTCTTAAATATTCGAGGTTCATAATCTTACATTTTCCATGTTATCTCGTCACCTGTGATGCAAAGGTCACTTTGCAAAAATGAGTCGTCGTTTCTCTAAAAACAGGTCTCGCGGCTTCTAACATTCCTGTTACATCCCCTATCAATTTCTAATCAAGATGTAATGAAATGAAAAACAGCTTAAGTAACGGCACTTCGGTTTAATAGAAGACGAGGTGTTTACCTGCAATAAAAGGGAGAGCACATAATATTTGTGTGGGACATGCATCTGAAACTGAGTTGTAATTTGACATGTGATATGGGCAAACAGCTCTACATTTATCTTATATATCGATGTAAAGTGCGGCAAATATCGTTCTAATTGACCAAAATCGAGGTATTTTCTCACCGTAATTGCAACTCCGCTACATATATGATAAGAAAGATGGAATCCCACTAGTATGAATCAAGCAACAGAATGTACGAATAGTATCACGCATTGGAAATTAGTGTCATCTTTAAAATCGGAAGTCGCGGAACTATAAGCGATTAGTACTACGCTAAGAGACTGTAAATAAAATAATCCTTGTATAGATACGATGAGTACATCACATCAAAACATGAGATCGATTGAAGAACGTTTATGCTTGATTGTATATAGTCGCGGCTGTGTGTGGCATAAGAGTAACATCATCAATCATATGTGATTGTCGGTTGTGACAGTATTACTAATCCAGATATCCACCCTACGATTAAGCGATTATCGCGACCAACGTCAACGTATATCATGAACCACGACTCTACAACAAATCGTCAAACAACCGAACGTCTGTATTGTAAACCATCCACGGATTGGATGTCCAGGTTTTTTTTTATTACTGGCTTGCTTCTGATAAGAATGAAACTTCCATTTTGACACATGCTACATAGCGCCAACTGCTGGCAACACATCGATGGACATACACTAGGATTGTAGTTTCCACTAAATTGCTGCAGTGCTCGTAAAGTCTTGTTGACATTCTTGTGATAACAGTCTGACACTGATGATTGGGGGGAGGTATGAAAAAAAAGAAATGCAGTAGCCTACATGGAGCCGTACGGCTCACCTGAACATGCGTAAAGCAACTACTCGCATAAGCATAATCCAGAAAACTCTGACGAAAACGCCATTGTAAGATTGTACGTGAATGGAAGTGTACGTACGAAATAACCTTGCTTTCGTAATGCATTCCGTGAAGTACACTCTAATCATTGCAGCATTTTAGGTTTCAAGCATGCCAAATGTTCCCCGAGTAAGCCTACATTTGAGCTCAGCTGAAGTACGTTGTCATCTCATCATCCCACATGTCGCCTTTTACTTCCGAATCATGGTCACAGATGATCTCAGACACGTTGAAGCAATCAGGCAACATGATCTTTTACTTGATGTGTGGCTTGGGTTGATTGTCTCCAAAATCCGCCTTGCGGTACGGGTGGTCATTGAGCCAACAAAATTCCCACACAAACATTCCGGATCGAACAGATAGTTAAAAATATAAGATGACCTTATTCATTTAAAACAAGAAAATATAAATGTAGTGGTAATATTTACAACTCGCACGTGGCGCCTTATGTCGCCATACAATGCATAACAGTTTACTGAAATGTTTATGCCTGAAGGGTAATCGTCGGGAAATGTAAGAGTTGACTTGACCCCAATCAAAGTTTCGTTCGTTGTGGCGTTGTATGGTCCTCAAACGAAAGGTTATCGCAGCCACCTTCGCTTGTCATTTCAATGGCACGTCCGCTGCGTCTATCCTTGTCGATACGCCGCGGACTACTCGTTCTTTCTGTGACCGTTTCGACAATTGCGTTTTCCTCGATGATTTCAGAAACGTTATGGTCCTCATCAATATCATCTGATTCAATGCTTTCGTCTCGAGCATACCTGCGGTTCACTGCCTTTCGCCTTTGCGAAAACAGAATCATTAGCGAAGGCAAATCTTGAAAATGAGTAAGCAATAGTACTCTTACCGTTTGTACCAGAAGGTAGACGTTAGGCATGTGATTGCTACGGATAGGCAAACGACGGCGGCGAGAACAAGGTAGACGAGTAGTAATTGTTGTGGTGCTTCCAATGATCCGCCAAACCCACCTCTCGACCAAGGCTTGCCAAAATTTTGCTTCAATGTTTTAAACTGCACATTGTGATGTGTCGAGTTTTAGTTAAGATATCTGACGTATCAATAATCCTGACTCAAGAAAGCTGCATATGCGACACTTCTTAAGATTCTATCGCTCCACACACACGATTGACCAGAACAATCGTAGGCTTACGCTGGTTAATTTACTATTGAAAAAATGATCTTAATCTCATTTAGGACAGAAAACATAATTAGAATTTTTTCCTACTTTGACACGGGCCTGTGTCGAGTTACCCAAATGGGCAGTATAGGCTACCTTTCGTAGCCACAGCCTGTTTCAGGCCAGGCAAATGAGGAAGTTTGCGGACTGGCGGTACGAAATCCATCCAGGGAGTAAAATCTACGGCCGAGCCATCATGATGTAGCCTTACGCAATACACCGGAGAATCAGAATACCTGACGGACTATAGGCCTACATGTATTCCAAACTCTAAACATATCGAGCAAGCACAAACAGCTCTTTTCAACCTTTACACATGATTCCATAGAGTTCTGATGTCGATCAGTTGGACCTGGATTCACTTCATTCTTATACTCAGTTGAAACGCAGACAAGATATTTTGTGTCTGACATCAGTCGTGCAAGCGTGACATCCCTGCAGAAATGCACGATTTTTCTTTTAAAATGTCACGCAATAACTACACAAATAAAAAATGTTGTTACCTTTTGCCTTTTTCCACGTAGATAACTTTCTCCGATCCAGGTATGGACATGTAGGTAATAGTTTTCGTTATGTATTCCGGGAACGCAGGTAACCGGACAAGTGCGCTTGTCTCTTGTACGCTAACAACCTTGCTCGCTTTACAATGCCTTCAAAATGTAGAATATGAATGTTTTAATGGGACACACGATCTGTTCTTTTGAGGAAGCTTTCATCAATCGAATCGACATAATTCGAATGCCTTTGCTTCTCGTGTTTTAAACTGAGAAAGATTGTGTCTTTACTGTTATTCTTGGCGGACTTGTGGGAGCGCTCCATACCGAACCCGGCGCGAAGGTGTCAGTTAGTCGTGCTCCGCACATGCTTAAAAACCCAGCTCTTACATGAAATCACTGAAATCCAAGCTGTCCAGAATCCTGTCGCCAAATGGTCCTGGACTATGGCAAGTCATTTTTGAACGGTCAGGAACATTCACTCGTGAGCGAGACCCTCCTTTTCCAAGCGCAAAAGATTCCATGCCACAATCGCATCTCCACGGATTCCCAGAAAGCCACAGATACCTTGAAAATAATGATAAAAGTGTCAACCAACACAAAACACACGACTGCGTGTGCATCAAACATTTTCAACTCTGGTCAACGAATTTCTTTTAAGATATACAGATTAGCCTAACCCTTTCATAATCTCACAAAGAATATAGCATACAAGAACAAATATTCACCTGAGTCCTGGCAAAGTCATGAAAAAGTCGATTACGTCCAACGATGACAATTTCATGTTATCCAGGTGCACCTCACGAAGATTCCACAGTTCAGCCAATCTTTCTGCCGAGATATTTGATATTGGATTTTCCGACAGTTTCAGTATCTCAAGAGATGACATATCATGCACCTAAAAGCACCAACGCCAATGGTCTCAACATACTATAGGCGAGCATCAAAATCTTCCTTATATAGACCTGTAGCATGGGCCTATATGTTACCGCTCCATTGTTTTCTATGGATGGGTACATCGTGTTAGGCGAAGACGAACCGAGAATCTATAGGCTACACCATTATCTTATTTGTGAAGGTCACTGTGCTGACTTAGTGTATGTATAGAACTGTTCCCTATGCGCTGATGGTTACAGCTCACTGCCAGTTTGGCTCTAGTACTAATTTCCACATCAGCGATGCACGCCGTTTCGACACGGACATTCTGTTCGCTATTGAAATAACAGCGAATGCAGCCACCCCGGAGCTAATTATGAATCAATCAAAATATAAGCCTACCATAAGGATATCCTACATCTAGACCTTATGGCACTCACCAAGCGTGGTATTGCCGTCAAATTATTCTGTGCGATATCCAAAGTTTTGATCTTGCTAAAATCTTCTAATACGTCCGCCGCAAGCGAGGTCATTCCTGTTCCTCGTAGAAGAAGAGATTCCAAGGCTTCAGGTCCTTGTAAATCGCCAGACTCCAGGTCGCCGATCGGGTTGTTGCAAAGATCGAGAATTTTCAGGTTACGGTTTTTCGACAAGTTTGGACATCGCTGTAATAAAGAAAATCGTGTCCTTTCACTATGGCGTATAAGGCGTATGCTTATGCACGAGGTTGACGAAACATGGAGGAAAAATGTTTTCCAACAATCCTGAGATAATTCCCTTAAAATTCAATCGCATCCCAATGTTTAACGTTCCAAACCGTACCTTAATGTTGTTGTCAAGAAGCGTTAGATCTTTAAGATCTATTAGAGGGTGCATTGCTTCGTATCCAAAATTGCTCAACCCATTTTTACTCAAAGATATCCTTTCAAGTGCGGGGTTGTAGAAAAACGCACTGTCGAGAACAGTCTCAATTAAATTTCGATCGGCTGTAAATTCAACAAGCTGCGGAAACCTGAATACACAATAGCAAGATATAAAAACGCATCACTATTGTCATCCAACATCGTCTCCTTTACCGATCAAGAGCTGCATTCGCAATATCAGTCAAGTTATTCCCGCAGAGGTACAAACGCTCCAAGCTCCATAAAAATTCTGTCATGTCAGGGATCATTCTGGTGATGGAATTTCCCCTCATGTTTAACGTGTGCAAGTTTTCAAGTTCTGCTAAATGCAAATATGTTAACAACACGGTCCGCTGACTGTTGATTACATCGCGTCACCTGAAAATGCTGACAATGGAATGCCGTCTGAAAGTAAATTGGACGATATGTCGAGAGATTCTAAACGAGGTAAATTGTTGGGCGCGACGGCATCGGGGAATGATTCGAACTTGTTTCCCGAAAGAATAAGAGTAGTTATTGGGAGCTCGCCGTCCAATAGAGAATTGCTCAGAGTTGTTAGAGAATTGTTTGCCAGTGACAACAACCGAATGTGTTCCATTTTTCTGCAATTATTGTCATAGTTATGTACTTGCATAAGCCAAAAACACCCTACAGTATTAGCCTATAGATTAGAAGCCATACAGCAAGCAGGTTTTATATGGGAGAGCATGGAGGTGAACAGTGCAAACTGGTAGGGCGTCATTCCACTGATTACTACCACAGGACATTGCGTGATTATGGACTGCCCACAGGCGTAGAATTTTTCTTGTTTTTACTTTTTTCTGGGTTGGCGAGTGACGTCACACATATGACGGCACACTCAGATTTTGCACAGTCCGACTACCTGCAGAATAGAGATCGCTAGACAAAATTGGCTTCGTCATTGTCTCACCATAGTTACTTCAAGGGAAGTGAATCAGTGGATGGTATCAAACCTGATGGAAGAGTCACATGCAGCGAAGGGTGATGCCAAGAAACTTGCAGCGGGGGACGATTAGGCTACAGAGCAATTTTCGCTAGTTGACGTCTTCGATTGCAAATCACGCATTGCCCATGGGATTGGAATCGATGATTGGAGATTGAATGCGCCAGTGATTTTAACACAGTAGCATGCTACGGTTAGACTTGAAAAGTGTAGCCAATAGGTAAGGATTTAAGTGCAACCCACTTGAAAATGTCCAAGCTCAATGTTTCGATGTCATTATTGTCGAGAAACAGTTCCTCGAGAAGTCGGTTTTCTTGAAGTTTTGGTAGAGAATTCAATCTAGACAAATAATATGAACTGGTGTTGTACGAATCGTTATTTTCTAGATTCAAGTACGCCTGACCTATATGTAAAGTAGTAGACCTCAATGCTATGCCGTTTGCCGTTTCCAGTTTCCATAACAGCTATAGCAGTCAGTTGACTTTGCCAAGGCTATATTCCTAGTGCTGTTCATCACTCACCAGGAATTATGATTATTCTTATACTTGTAATAGTATACGATCTTACTTGTTATTACTCAGATTCAATTTCTTCAAGTTGAGTAAAACAGCGAAGGTTCGATCATGTATCACTGATATATCACAGTCACTACCATCCAAGGTTTCTAAATTTTTAATTCCATCAAAAGCATCATCAGCTGGCAACATAAACAGAGTGAGTTACTTCAAAGTGTTGGATATGACCATGGAACAAACCGATGATTTGAACGGGGTTACTTCTCAACTTCAGTGATAAAAGATTGGAGAATTGAATGTTCTTCAAACTGCTGCCGCTGATCTGATTATGACTGACGTCTAGATATTCCAACATAGGCAGCCAAAATATGTTGCCTGGAACTTCTTTCATTCCCACATTTGCCATTTCTAGGATTGTTAATGAGGCAAGTGGTCGGAAATCTTTTGACTCGAAGGTCTATGAAAAACAATGTAACATACCGTCAATATCGGCAAAGGCCGGCAGAGGCTTAAGCATACTGAACTGATGTTTAACAGCTTGTCATTTCGCTCGGTATGAGGGGGTGCTCTGAGCATAGAAATATACTTTCTCTTTCTATGGTTTGGGAACTGCGATCGCCGTAATTAGGCACGTTAGCTGCTTGCTGCTGTCACCTACCGGTATGGAAAAGTAGGCTACTTGCATAACGATTCAGTAAGCGCTCGTTAACTCATATGGCGAAACCATTTCGACGGGTTAGGCAGGAAAATAAAACATATCTGGAAGTTTTGTTGGCAAAAAAACAAATACTAGGCCATATAGTTTTCTTGCTAAGTGATTTATCTATTTTTCATGTGCATAATGGAATGGGCCCATAGATCCCTATACTATATAGCCTACTCTGGTGGTGTATCATACGATAAGAATTAATTGGCATAGAAAATGGTTAGCCGTTTTACGATATAGGAGTATAATTTATGGTTGCTGATGACGCGTTGAATTTCATGGAGTCTATAGTAGTATCAGTCACTTACGATTTTCGAGTGATTATTAACTTGTCACCCAACTACTTTGGTTTACATGAAGTGGTGCTAACTGAACGGGTGATGTATAGAGCAACGCTTCTTGAACGGGAACGCAGGTCTGTTTTGGTAACAAGTGCTGTGGCCTGCACAGTAGGCCTACTCAGTGGTGACTGTTGTAGGAGTCCATCAACATGTTACCGCATATTACCGTTTCAGGCGGAACAGACGCACAAGGCACAATATATATGCATAAGCTACACGTGGCCTCTACAACTCGTTCGTCAGTAGGCCTATATCCCCTACGCTGTATTGGCCTACTGTTAAAGTGTTCCCGATTTGCGTAGGCTAAATGCAGCAAAAACATCAAGCGCAAAATAGAGTGAACCCTCCTTTCAGCGTTTTGCAGGCTTACAGGTTTATTACCTTAATGGGATTTGACGATAGGCACAATTTCTTCAAATTGAACATCTCCCTTACAACGCTGGGCGTAGTCCAAAGCCTGTTCTCCGAAAAATCTGCGACAGCGAAGTTGGATACGTCGTCGGGAAACGCCTTTCTTGCTAAAGATCTTAGTCCCAATGATTTGAGGTAAATTTCTTGAAGATTGATGTTTTCTGCACAAAAGACCAGTGTTAAAGTTACGATGAGTCAACCGTAACATCACAACAACTTCTCATTATCTTCTTTATCTTACCTTTCAAAGTTGCTTTCGGTATATCCGAAATTTTGTTGTTTGAAAGTGATAATATTTCCAAGTTTATATTTTTGCTAAAATCTGAAAATTTTTCCAGAGCGTTGCTGCTGAGATTGACTACTCGAAGATTGACCAAATCGGAAAATAGGTTAGGCGGAAGAAAATGGATCCTGTTACCCGGGGCGCTGAATTTTTCCACGCTACTACCATTCTGAAAAGAAATGTTCCTCGCTTATTAACGCCATGTCATATAAAAGATTGGAATTACACTTGACCTAGCGTAGCAGTTGAATAGGGCTACGCTATAAAATTAACAACAACTTCAACGTCTCCTGACACGCTTGCGAGTCCCGACATTGTAGAATACAAATTTTTACGTCTCCAGTAGCTTAAAATTTTTAGAAGTAAGCATGTCTTACCTTGAAGGCATTTTGATGTATGTGATGTATGTTGTTGTTTGCTAGATCCAATTTCTCCAGTTTCTCCAATCCAATTAAAGATCCCGTGGGTACATTAATGATATTGTTTCCTGAAGTATATACGCATCACATGAACAAAATAATGAATAAAGTGCTAGGGGCCTATGTAAATACACGAGGGAGATCACTCTAGTGGATGTTTTTGCGATAGTAATTACTGCCCACTGGGCCACTGCAACCAAAACTGATCCACCACCTATTTAGCTCACCTGACAAGTCCAAAGTAGTTGTGTTTAATGGGAAATCGGAAGGAAAAGATAACACTCCGGGAAAATGACATTGGAGGTTACCATCCTCAGAGCAGTTACATCCTCTAATACAGTCGAAAGATGTCACCCATTGGAGTGATACGAATATGCACCCGAGACGCAGTAGCACGTGGCTTTGAAGCATCGTATATATAAGGTTATCGCTAACACTGCTACAATTTCTAGCTAACCATGGTTTCTGCAAAAGCAATACATACATAAGACAAGTGGGTCTATTACAGAGCGTTAGGCTACATCAGGCGGGATCCAAGTTTCCAGCAAAAAAGATGAATGCAAAAAATGCATGGACTAGATCTACACATATTATTCAACCGAAATCAACCCAGCGAACAGACAGTGCACCACCCTTCACCGCCTAACACTTCATAGGAATATATCGACTGTTTGGTCACGAGTTACACTCCCGCTTATTGAAAAATATCCGCGTGAAGTGGTGCTTAGTGTTGATAGTTTATGCTCATCGAAAATCAGTTATATATCGCCTATATTGTATAGCCTACAATACAGAACAGCGGCGACGTAGACTACACGTTTCTCCGTGCTTCGAATCCCGCATTATTCCCACTTCTAGTCAATACCCAAACAACCATCCAGGCGCGATACTCAGACCCACGCGCCACGAAGTCACGATCGTGGTAGCCTATAGCCCTATATATGCCATGGGGCATTTTTTTATGCAGAAACGGCAGGCTACTCCTATGTCACTTGATAAACAATAGGTGTAGGCACCACACGTCTTAGATACTCGTATCGTGGGTAGGCCTACCTTCCTCGGGCCTCGCGATTATTTTGATTGTGTAATCATCGTGATGGGATTTTAGAGACTCTACGAAGTGTCTATATTGGTATTATTATAGAGACTACGCAGTTTCTATAGTATTATTATAGAGACTGCGTAGGACTCTACCTCTACCTACTCTACCTACGCAGTAGGCCGCTGTTATCGCACATTTCGTGGGAATTCCCGATAACGTAGGCACTTCAATGAGCAACGTCGCCGACAGTAAAAGTTGCTAGCTAGCTTTGGTGGAGTGGCTGCGACAATACTAAAATCTGGTGTGCGTAGTTGTTATCTACAACCAACCAAATCTCCAATGTCGGGATGAGCATGCTGATTAGTGCAGATTGCAGGTGCAGCTGCAGACTACACTTCTACTTCCACTTTGTAGTCACTGTGCACGGCTAACAACACCCTAACACTGTCTTACACGTGTAAATTGCTATGGTCTTACCAGCTGAATGCTCTGAAATTTATAATCCAACCCCTATCACCCGCTAATAGCATTGTAAGTCGGACTGGGCACAAATAGACCAAATGGCAAACCTGGGCATGCTGCATGAGCGAACACCGGACTGAAGTTCATAAACTCAGTGGTGCTAAGCAATCTCGTGAGGCGGTGACCGCCGCTCTGTCCGTAGTCCGTAGTCCGTAGAGTTGTTTATTATTGCTCGGACGTAGAGCTCTTGGTGAGACGATATTTATTTCGGTGCAGCATAGGACATAACAAAGTGACCTATATTTGGCCATTTAGGGCTAGTATTACTGCATTAGTTGTACCGCCACCGGTACACGGTACGATAAATATGGGTCGAATTGGTTTGCGTGTGACCGGCTGGTATTTTTAGCCCAGTTCGGGATTGGCAGTCTTGCTATTCTTAGGGCAGGTAACTGGAATTGGCGAATGTTGAGACCCTGTACGCAGATGCACTATATATAGAGATTGACTGTTACTGAACTGATCTGATGCGCTATTTTCCTCATCCTATGGGCCTTTATAGTATTTGCAATTTTGCATGAACCTGAATTTGCAGAAAATTAGAACTTGACTTTACTCTTTACGTTATTTGCCACATAGTGCAATATGTCTGAAGGATCTGGTGATAAGAAAGTGTCCGCAGCTTCGTCTGATCCAATAAAAGTCGGTAGACCCAGACTTTCTTCTGAACCCAATCCTAATTACAACACACCCGTTGGCTCTCCAACTCAGCAACATCTATTTCTGGTACCCAGTCCTCTGGTAACTCGGCGGGAAAGAACCTATTCAGCATCTCGTCGGGCTACCGAAGGTCCCGTGAAGAGGGGAATTTGTAAATACTTCTCACGTTCCAAGGGACATGGATTCATCGCTCCATCTGATGGCGGGGATCCAATGTTCATGCATATATCGGATATTGATAGTGATTATGCTCCGGTGCCTGGTGATGAACTGTCTTATAAGCTCAGCCCGATACCTCCCAAGTTTGAAAAGTACCAGGCAGTGGAAGTGCGAATAATTGCAATGGATCGATCGTCAGGAAAGCTACATCACAGATGGGCTGACGACAACTCTTAGAGACAGCCATAGGGCATCTTTGGATTATCGCTGGACGAGATTGTCAGGTGAATATTGGACCACCCTAATAATTTGTGATGGTGGTATTATATATTTGAACAATTGCCATCGTTGCTGATATACTCTAAATGATACTCAACCTCCATGATAATCCTGACCTCGAATGTTTCTCTGTATAGTGTGCCTGTTATAAAACATGAATTAATTTGTGCTGTAGTTTGGATTGTCATAGAAGTTTTATGACATCATTTAGGAGAAATTCCCAGTTCCTAGAAGTCTGCAATCTACATGCTTAATTACAGCGGTGCTGCAATGATAAAGTCAGCACTTTCAGCTATTGTTTGGTGCCAAACACATTGATTTTTGTCTTTAATTGACGATAATAAGAGCCGATGTGTTTTTGTGACGAAATATGAATGTCTGATAGTATGTACCAGTACAGAAAATATCAATGACAAGCCTCGTTTATCTCAGTTTACCTGAATGATGCATTTATCTGCAAGGTTTTATGCTTTTTTCTGGTATTGATTCATGCATTGATCGATAAATTGTTATGTAGCCTATGATTCTGCATTCTGTTTAATGTTCAGTGTGCGCAAGTCATGACAAAACGTATTGAGTAGTAGCCTACTAGCTAAGCATTAGCTGAGAATTTTGGGGTGTGGTTAGCTGACTTCAACAAATCTGACGACTTTGATATGGGCTACTTATAGTCTATTGTTTTAAAGGTGTACTTCAGTAAGCAGAAAACTTGATATTCCCTGTGCATGTCAAAATGTATTCCAGTTCCTTGGGCTCAATGTTCTGGAAATCTTAATTTTCTATTTGCTTTAGGTTTATTTTATTGTTAATGTATATTAGTGCAATCTATTCGTTGTAAATATGCGTGAATGCATTTCTGTACACATCGGGCAATGTGGTGTCCAGATGGGAAATGCTTGTTGGGAACTATACTGCTTGGAACATAATATTCAGCCGGATGGGCTAATGGAAAATGACAAATCGATAGGTTCTTGTAAAGATTCCTTCAATACCTTCTTCAGTGAGACATCATCTGGAAAACATGTTCCGCGTGCTTTATTTATCGATTTGGAACCAACAGTCATGGATGAGATTCGTTCGGGTCCGTATCGCAAATTATTTCACCCCCAGCAGATGTTGGCTGGTAAGGAAGATGCTGCAAACAATTATGCGAGAGGCCATTATACCGTTGGTCGACAGCATATTGATACTGCGGTCGATGCTATTCAGAAACTATCGGAAGCATGTAGTGGTCTTCAGGGATTTCTGATATTCCATTCTTTTGGTGGAGGCACCGGTTCTGGCTTCACTTCTCTATTGCTGGAGCGTCTCTCTCTCAATTTTGGGAAAAAGTCGAAGCTGGAATTTGCTATCTACCCGTCTCCAAAGGTAGCTACAGCAGTTGTCGAACCGTATAACTCAGTTCTCACGACTCATGCAACTCTGGAGCACACCGACTGTGCTTTCATGGTGGACAACGAGGCCATCTATGACATCTGCATGAGGAATTTGGATGTTGAACGACCAAGCTATTCTAATCTCAACCGTCTTATAAGCCAGATTGTCTCATCGATCACTGCCTCCCTAAGATTTGACGGATCCCTAAATGTTGACCTCACCGAGTTTCAAACAAATTTGGTTCCATATCCACGCATCCATTTTCCCCTTGTGACTTATTCACCAATAATTTCTGCTGAGAAGGCGCATCATGAGCAGTTTACTGTTGCTGATATTACTAAAGCTTGTTTTGAGCCAAACAATCAAATGGTCAAGTGTGATCCTCGGCATGGAAAGTATATGGCTTGCTGCTTGTTGTATCGTGGTGACGTCGTTCCAAAGGATGTTAGTGCCGCCATTGCAGACATCAAGACAAAGAGATCTATTCAGTTTGTGGATTGGTGCCCTACAGGATTTAAAGTAGGGATTAACCATCAACCTCCATCGATGGTACCTGGTGGCGATCTTGCAAAAGTTCCCAGATCTGTCTGCATGTTAAGCAATACAACTGCGATTGCAGAGGCTTGGGCACGACTCAATCACAAGTTTGATTTAATGTATGCGAAGCGTGCATTTGTACACTGGTAAGAAGCATTATTTACTTATGGTCAAATCATCTTCTAGGCTACCTGTCTGTATGCTCTGTATGACTATGAAACTGAGGTTATTGAAGTGGAAACAAAGCAGGCAGCCCTGCGTTGATATACCTAGATTGGATTTTGAGGTTACCGTCATCTACGGGGTATAGGCTATATTCATGTGTGAGCTTTGATCTTTTGCATTTAGATCCCACAGTATAAGAATATAGTACATTAATTTTTTCCATTATGCATGACCCTCTAATCTAATAGGGATCAAGTGATATGGAAGAATTCCCTACCGGGAACCACTGCTGTAGAATGTCTGTTTTTCAAATCCCTTTGAAATCATTCATCTTGTTACATTATCCTGTTATTAAAGAATTCTTTGCCATGGAACCCTATTTTAGGATTTCAGACGTAGGCATAAGCTGTTTGTTGCTTCTCATAAATAAGACATACCTACCTATAGCATGTTATGGTACTTAATTTTTCTCTGTTCATATAGGTATGTTGGTGAAGGTATGGAAGAAGGAGAATTCTCTGAGGCCAGAGAGGATCTTGCAGCACTAGAAAAGGATTATGAAGAAGTAGGAAGTGACACAGTGGAGGATGAGGAGGGAGACGATGAAATTTATTGACATTTTTAATGCTCTTAGTAGATCATGTAACCTGTGTAATATTCATATGTAAAAATCATATTCCATTATTATCAAGAGAGAAAATATATATTCGAGATTGTTTGTTTATCCTTTTTACTGTACACAATCATTATTGATGAATCACCTGGTCTTGCCATAGCTGTGCAAAGTGGATGTGTGTGCGATTTATGCACGAAGTTACTCTATAATTATGTTGCATCTTTATGTTTCTTAGATTGCAATGCCAATTTTGTTCTAAGATGTCTTCCCCAGTCCTGCCCTTTTGCATTCACTGCGGTCCAAGTTGGTTTAAACTTTTATTCTTGACTTCCATCTTTCAGTTTCTGTTATCACGAAGTCATAGTTTCAACTGTTAAAACTTCATTGATGTTTTGGTGAATATAGCCTATATATCTGTGTTTGTTTTGATGAGGTGTTATGCATTTATCCCAGTACTTTACTTTCTATACTTAATCACAATGCGTTGCCAAAAAGAGATTATTATCGTCCCCATCGTTGTTCTGGCTGATATTATGCTACGACGACTGCAGTTGTTACATATTTTGCATGCATTTCATTGTCTTGTAATAATGGGAAGGGTGTTTTGTTTTGAAAAATATACATTGTAATCAAGGTGATATGCAAAATTGTGAATTTGACGGTAAGGAAGGCTTTCACAGACAAGATTTATGAGAACAAGGAAGTCTTCGAGGCCTTCGCCCGAATCGTGCCTCGCCATTGGCTGTGGGTTAGACAAAATAACTTAAGCCTACCCTGAGGCCACACAGATACCGGTATCGCAAAAAATATTCAACGCAGACCTAACGTCCAAGCAAATATTGATTAGAGCTTGCACCGATGCTAATGTAGAGTTCTCATTAAACAACTTGCTCACCCTTCCCACCTATTACTGGCGCAAAACGCTGCACTGTGATCTAAAATGCTCTGCAGTGTTGATTTTTTGTCTACAAACAGGAAGTCTTCGACTAGCATACACGTTTTTTCAAAACATTTATTACAAGCAAAAATCTGCTGCTCACTACGAGCAAATAAAGGGAATTTTGAATAAGACAATGCATCTAATGTTTGTGGGAACCAACTGTACTTTCATCGATCAACTTCCCCGAACACAATATCCATAGTTCCTGAAAGGACAGTGAGTTTATCAAAATGTTAAAGGGCAGCAATTTAAATATCTTACCAATAAGAGCCACAAGATCGGGTAACATTAGTCCTGTTGAAATGTAATCCGTTGCAGCCTGAAAATATTACACAATTTACATTTAGAAGCAATAGATATAGTGGTGACTTACAATATCTATCACTAATTGGATCATCCACCATCATCTTCAATATTTTTCGTATTATAAAAGCAGTTGTAGGCGGCAATACATTCCGAAGTGTTACTCTACCCGCACTCAATCCCCTCAATCAAGTCACTCACCAAATGCCTTTCTCCAAAATCACAACAAGAAGGCAGAAATCAGGTACCTTAATGGATGATTTCTCATCGAGTAACCACACATTGGAGGTTCGAGGAATTTAGAGTAGAATCTTACTCTTACTGCTGGTGCTGTAAAGCTCAAAGAGAGCTTACAAAAGACTCACCAAGTGCGCGAATCCTGGGGCTTTAATTTTACAACGGTATGGTTTACTCGATCCATCAGATACTAAATACACACCAAACTCGCCCTGAAAATCAATAAATAGGTTAAGACTGTTGCGACGAGCACAATTATTCTCTGTAAGTGCTTACTTTTGGTGCTTCAACAGCAGTGTATGTGGCACCGGGCGGGACTTGATATCCTTCAGTAAAAAGTTTGAAATGGTGAATGACCGCTTCCATTGATTTCTGTAATTAAGGTATACTTTTGTCTATTAATAACATATTAATTCAGGCTGCTGGAGGTCTAAGAATCAGCATTTACAGACGGTACTCTCAAGTCTCAATATACTGTAGTTGGTAGGTAGGTTACTTCCTGCCATACATCGCATAATAGATATATTCTAATATGGAAATAGGTGATGGGACCTTCATTTCTGCTCTGCTTGGAGGACTGATCTTATTATCGTCAATTTTGATGTCTCCTGGAGGGATTTTGTTGAGGCATTGATCAACAATCCTCAGAGACTGCCTCATTTCTTCGACACGGCAAAGGTATCTGAAATATCAGAAGAACTTCATCTTAATTCTTAAATCTTCTTGAGGACTTCAAATTTTATACCTATCGTAAGTGTCTCCGTTTGATCCAATCGGTACATCAAAATCGACTTGGTCATAAACATCATATGGTTGAGTCTTTCTGAGATCCCACTTAACTCCTGATCCACGAAGCATAACACCACTAAACATAAAATACTTTTGGCATTGGCGTTGATAAAAAGAAAACGGCAGCGTAGATTAGTCTCAGGATTGTGAGTTTCTGCCATGCACATTACCTGCTGGCATATTCAAAGGACTAAAGAATGTGAAGCCTAGGCCGTAAGAATTAACGCCCAGTAGTCCGACCAAGAACTTCCAGCTATCGTCTGGGATTTCTCAGGACCCACATATCCTACCCATTTATCCCTCCCGAGGCAATCAAATGGGCAACTGAAGAATATATATACAATGTATTAGACTACTAGCAGTATACTGACCTAAATCCAAGGTTTAGAGCATCCTCTGTCGTTACGACTCCTACATCAATGGTACGCAGTTTCCAGATACGGTTGTTAGTGACAACCTGTGAGGTTAAAATTAGCATGACATGAGATTATTTTGACTCCCTTAAAGATATGCAAGATCCAGAAAATCGCTCATGACAATACAATGTCAGTTACATTTACTAGTACTCTATAGCATTCCGGTTCATCAGAATCATCACTAGTCATTATGAATACAACATAAGCATACCTCTTCCATTTCATCGACTCTAGCTGAAAATCTGATACACCAGTCGTAGATATCATCCAACAACCCTAGAGGAAGATCTTGACTGACTCCGCCTGGTCTCACATATGCAGCATGCATTCTAGCACCCGATACTCTTTCGTAAAACTCCATCAACTGTACAACAGAATCAGCAATTCAACATCACCAATTGATGACCGAACATAGTTAGACCAAGATATCATTCTGGTTAGGCCTACCTTTTCTCGTTCCTCAAACATCCAAAAGAATGGAGTCATGGCACCAACATCGAGAGCGTGAGTTGTGATACCCATCAAGTGATTCAATATCCTCGTTATTTCCGCAAATAGCACTAAAAAAAGAAGAAAATTGTGTTTAAAATCCAGGCAGTGAGTACACTGATAAAAAGAGGGCCACCCACATTGCATAGGTCTTTCCAGTAAGATATCATCAGTCCCAAGAGATAAAGCACAGAGATTAAACACAAGGAATTTTAACATTCAAACAAAAGCATACCGGTACTGATAAAATATGTAGTTCTGTGCAAACAATAGGGTTAAAAAATATACACCAGACCTCGGATCCATTGTGCACGAAGCGGGGGAGTAATTCCCAACAATCTTTCAACAGCAAGTGAATAGCATTGTTCATTAACCATCATTGATACATAGTCCAATCGATCAAAGTAAGGAAGAGCCTAAATATAACATGAAGAGTTTGAATACAAGCCATCAATAAACACAGCAAAAGTTCAATGCCTGAGTGTAGGTCTTGTATTCAATGAGCTTCTCAGTTGCTCTGTGAAGCAATCCAATATGAGGATCAGCTCTGATTATAACCTGAGTGACAAGGAGACATATCAATAGTTGAAACGAATTGAAAACTCATCATTTTAGGGGTCACTCATAACACAATCGTTGAACTCACTTCACCAGCTAGATCTAGCACAAGTCTCAATACTCCATGAGCTGCTGGATGTTGTGGTCCAAAGTTGATTCGCATTGTATCAAGCTTGACATTGTCACTTGGAACAGCTGAAACAGATGATGGATATATTAACATTATACAATACAGAAGATTTTAGTTATTTTCTGCCTAAATTTTTATTGCATTAAGTTTCGTTATATTCAGTTCTCGATATTGTTGCTTACTTACCGATCTGTTCCTGAGTTATGGCATCAAACTTCAGGATTTCTTTAGACTGGTCCTTGTGGCCCATATCTACTTCACCACCCATGAAATCCTTCAGATATTCAATATCCGCTTGCCAGTAAGCAGTCCTACATGGAAAGAGAAACTACGAATGAGTTTTGGCAAGCAAGCAGGGCTACAGGTGGGCACCATAGTTTATATTGCATGTTCAACAAATCAAATTAAGAATTTATACTGTTAAACAGACGAATGCGGCTATTCTTCTGGATAAATTTTACAAAGCAGTATATCACCTAACATCCACATCTTCAAATTTCGTGCTAATGGTAAATACACATACCGTTTTGATTGGCAGAGTGGAAGCGCATATTTTCCTTGTAAGGTAGCTGTGCGGTGTAGCGGTAGTCTAGAGATTAGACGGCCAGCTCTAGTGACAAACGAGGCCATATCTTGAATTGCAAGCGCGCTAATTTACCTCCCGATACTCCAAAACGTATAAGAACAAACTACCAATATAATATACAGTACGTACTCCGCCGCAACAAGAACCAGACCCAGTACCGAGGTTAAGGTTGGTCGACCGTGACCACTTCGTCCTGATTGACAAGTGTACTCATGCAAGAAGGCCACTGAGTGGATGTTCATCCTTAGATTAGATATCAGATATCTATCTATAATATAGTTGAACCTTGGATTAGAAAATACATTTAAATCGCTACACGATGATGGAGAAGCAGCATTGCTACGTGTACTGCTAAAACTATTTTCAAAATTTGTAAAAGTGCGGGCTCACTCATATTCGAAAAAGCTTAAAACTCTTTTGGATAAAACCACCAAGGCGCAGAACAACAAGGGCTTGAGAAAGAAATTGAAGAGTCATAAGAATTGATTTTGTTGAATATTCTCGTATTTACATGTTGTGTATTTGGTACAATGAAACTATAATTTAATGTCGTAAAATCTGGCACGATATGAATACCCAAAGCAGGAGTTAGGAGTGCTGTCATCATTACGCTTTCAGATGGCTGATTATGAGAGTTCCGAGAAATTAGTTCCGTTCGCGTTCCCCTACAGACTTCGCACGAGTGCAAAACTGAGCTGAAAATCATTTGCCTCCGACTTTGGTGCACAGAAGTCAAATTCCAGGGCACAGCACCACTCTGTTGCCCTGACTTCAGGCCAGTCTGGCCTATTCAGTTGAACAACTATAAATAAGCACACACTTGGGCTTCAGGCATGGTATTACTTGTATTTCTGCCCTAAATATAACGAATCTTGAAATATATTTACAATATTAGAAATGGCGAAGAAAATTTCTATCCCATTAGCAGACGATCAGATATGTAGACTACCTTTAGAGAGTAAAGCCACTTCTCGCAGTTGTAGAACTCTAACAAACCCTTTTCCTCTTCGAGATGTCTTTGAAACAAATAGTCCTTGATTTGATTCCTGGCTTAAATACTGGAACTGGAAGGACTTGACAGACAGACAAACAAGCTACCACTGATACTATATACACCGAAACATTTGTTGAGCGTCTTGTGGAACATCCAGGTAAGATGCAGTGATTTGGTGCCATGATATTACAAAAGGACTATACAAAGAAATATCTGTGAAAATTCGTCGTCCATTACCATACAAAATTGTCATAACATCCTCATACTACCGGTAGAAAACTTCCAAAACAAAGTATCGGGAATTCCGAGAAAATTTACGACGCAGGGTTATAGGCCAACTACCCGTCGCATCGCCGACTAAGCGCGAAGCGTAAGCGACTACCGACAACAATAATAAATGTCTGTAGGCATAATTCAAGCGTGACGAGTCCTGAACATCGACGCCCCTACGTCATAGTGCAACCCTAGTTGAACAGATCCGCCGATATATATATATAAATATTGGAGCTGATGGCGGTGCCATAATCTGTTGCATTCATTTTGTACTAACCAGTGAGGCAGGCCCTGTGTAGTTCCGCCAATATCGAATGCTTTTCTTTCTTTTAATAGAATAATATTCCATGCATATGGATTTAAATGATGAGAATCGTAGAATGAGAAAATTTGTGGCATACTGGTAGCAGCTCCTGCAGTCTTACTACTGTAATCTTACAAAGAGATGTATCTATGTCGACTATTGGGAACTGTAGAAGCATATCGCCTCGATTTCCAGAAGAACTTCACTACACCATCAACACAAGTTGTCAATACTTTTTATCCAAATTGTACCTACAAACTCCCGACCATGTAAAATTGAAAGGTATGGCACATGCACCATTAGGTGTCAGGCATCAGCGGCGGTTGGCAGATGGCGGTTGACAACACATAAATGCCCGACACTCAGGAATGTTGATTTGCTTACAAGCTAACCGCCTGCTAACAACACCAAGCCACATCAAACAGAAGCAATCCGGGATTTTCTGCCACAACCTCGGTTCCACCTGCCAACATCACAACATCATCAACAAGTCACATGTAAAAAGAAGCATCCACAACTTATATGCCACCAACGCTTACTGTATGGGATGATTGCACTTAATGTCACACAAACAGACATTTGAAGCTATTGATATTATGCATTTTGAGATATTTGTCGAAATGTTGCTGGCTCTTTTTGTGCAGTTTATTTGACCTTAGACTGATTTGATTTGTGTAGTGTGACGGGTCAAGTATTATATCGCATTAAAGGTAAATTGCCAAGCAGCTCAAATACATTGTCGATTTGCGTGAGGTTTTTAACCAATTTTTCAATGTAGCAGAACCCCTTATTGACAATGCTGGACCTCGCTGATATGTGCCATCTTGTGTTTAATAAACGCGCACAACGCAGGAGGCAATATAGAGACTTTATAGTGGCAGTAAATGTGAACGCGTTGATAAGTAAGAAGCACGAGTAGAAATATCCCTGTGCTCCTCACGACTTGCCCTGGCTATCTTCTATTCTCACGACGTGACAGGGCTGTGTGAGATGGGGTACAATCATGCGCTCACGAAATTTTTTAATCTTTATGTTTCTTCTCGGATGGTGGTGGCGCGAAAGCTCTCGCCTGACAGGCTAAATCACCCTACGCGGTAAATTTTTGAAATCGGGAAGCTGTTACCGCCGAGACCAATATATTTGTGAAAGACTAAATATCGGTCGTCGTGTTACAAAGGAATTAGAGTGTTGGCATCGCGGAACCATTCCATCGCACCAAGCGATCGGCTGTCGACCTCGATGCGCGTGGGATTTGCTGCTCCAAATATCTTTGGTCGCCTTATTGCAATTCTACTTTCCACCACGAGCGCAGCCGGGGACTCTGCTAGTAAATAGATATAGATCTCGACGAGCAGATCAGATTATATCTGTGGAACAGATCGATACTCAGTGATGAAGAAAACTCACGGCGGCATATTTTTGTTCGGAGCGCAGTGGCCAAAAGGACTTTCCTAGAGATGGTGGGCCGCGCACTTTGTGACCCTACTTGGTTCTAAAGAGAGGCCGGTCCTTCCAAACGAGAGTGATTCCTGACGGCGCTGGCGATCGTGCTTAACCTATCCCTCCTAAAAGTCCTAGCACCTTACCCACTAGGCCACATTTGACATCCCCCACTAGCGGAATTCCAAGTATAGGCCTATACCATATCTATAAGAAACATATCGGGAGCCATGCATAATCGGACACGTACTCTATTCTATATCCAGTCCTCTAGCAAGTAGGAATTTTCGCCAGTGACCTACTATTTTCTCTAGAGGTGACAACTGTAAGCCTGGTACGTCTTTATACATGACCTACTAAATTCAGTAGTCCATGGGCCTAGCATATAGCCTAAGAATGTATTGCGGAGCACCGGGGCTCGTCTGTTGACGTGCGGCAACAATACACTCGGCATTTTGCATATTTTAACATTTCAATCCTGGCATGTATTCCGCATCACAAGGTAACGAGCATATTTGCTTTGTGGACATTATTAACAGCAGTGAGCCATATGCTTTCTCGCAAGCTGTCGCCGGATCATCGTCATTGCACTGCTTAATCATGTTGGACTTATCATCTTTGCACTGACACCCAAACGTTTGTTCACCATTGCTTGCCATACCCCCCGTCTTTTTACAGCTGATACTTCGACCGTCGAATACTGTTTTCTGAAATGAAGGGATCTTTGAATTAAGAATAGAATTTAGGGCCGATAACATTGGCTACAGTTGACCACGAATTAATGCGATTACAGCCTACTCACCAACGTTACGTTAAGAGTATCCCAAGTCTCTTTGAAAGACACATTGTTTTCACATTTGGTTCCGGATCTGCAGCTCGGACATACACATGTCGGTGGTTGCGCGCTCCACGCACCCTTCTTTGTTCCGCTATTTTGACATGCGATATCCTTCGGGCCCTACATAACAAAAAGATACAATGGGCTATCGCTTCGTCATTCACTAAATCTTTTTAACGTAGGCCTATCTTTTCACATCTCCCGAGTTTTGTCAGGACATTTCTGTATTTCTAGTCTTATATCATCGAAAATTTCGGTGGCCAAAACCTCTACCAATGAGTGGCCGAATTCAAAGTCGCCGAAACAGCACAAAAGTGGATGGAATGTGAAGCGAAGTAGTATAGTATAGTCTACGTACCACTAAAAAGAAGTTCGATGCACAATTATACGTGCATGTGCTAGAGTACTTTCTCCCGTTGTTGCAGGTGTAGTTGCCATTCGCTGGAGATGGCAGCGATGAGCAACCTGCCAGGAAAATGTAATGTACATTCGATATGCATCTCACAGACATGAAAACATATAATAGCTTACAGACCATCTATGCATTTTATTTCATCTGTAACGTTCCACTGTCCAACTTCTGTACACAACGCAACAGACTGCTCATTTTCCAACGACATTTGTTGATCTTTACACGATAGTTGGCAGACAGTGCCGTTTGAAAACCCTTGTCCATTTGGTTGGCAACTCACTTCAACGTTATCGTCGTGAGGTAACGGCCCACACTGCACAACTGTGTAAAATCCGAAAATACCAAATTTTGATTATATCTGATTGTGAAAGTAACAGACTGAAATATTTGTATTGGACATGATTAGATATAGCATGGTGTGGGAGAGATAATTTCCAATTTTTCCCAAACCCCTTGGCGCGAACATTCCCGTGTGGTTGGTAATCAACTAATCATACATTAGAAGCCAGCCAAAGTAGCTCGCCGTCACACGATCATAGGCGGTGCCGTACAGACATTACGTAAACTCTCACCTTTTTCGCAGTACGGTTCAGGTCCTGACCATTGAAAATTGTCGATATCATCTGCGTTGCATGTTATGCTCATGTCATCCTCCGATGCCGTATGATCGCCAGGAAGACGTAATCGATAACCATCCTTACATTGAAATGAACATTGCGATCCCTCATACCAACCGTTTGTGCACTGAACTCCGCCAGAATTAGCCGGCGGGTTGAGAGGTCGACATTGTCGAACTGTAAATGAACTAAGTATGTAGATTGCTGTACGAGCAGTGACGATGGTAAGCTATAGCTATGCTTACTCTTCCTGCAGTATGGTAACGGACCGGACCAAATTCCGTTTTGAGTGCAATGTAATTGATTGGTATTTCCATTAAGTTTGTATCCGATTGGGCAAGAAAAATTGCAAATGCTTCCAACGGGTGCACGCGCATTTTGACTTGTAGAGCAATTTCCTTTCAGCAACGGAGTGGAGAGATCAAAGCAGTTTATACAACAACCTTTAAAGTAAAAAATCGTATTCGTTACGTAAATGAATATTTTGAAGCAAAACTCCTATAAGCCATGGTCAATAGCAACCATACGACAGCCAGCAGTCATGATTCCTGAGGTCTCATTTGAAGTAGCTATCGCATACTGACCGGCTGACATAGTCGCAAATGGCAACTCGATGTCTCTGTTCAATTTACAGAGAAATTGGAATACCGTGACAAAGGATGCTATCCATGCTAACCATTTTCTCACCTTCATTCAAAGTGTAGAGCGTCAACCAAAAGATTATGAAGGCTGCACCACACCCGGAGATAAAGGCACCAATACACAAAGCTATTTTTGATCCTCCACATTTCCGAGAGAAATTGTGCGGCGTAAGAGTTGGCGGGTTGGCTGAAAAGTGCAATTGCATATATCGATCGCGAGAATTGCTATCGGCCATCAGCCAAGTACGGTCGGATATAGCCAGGCGAGGAAACCGACTTATCTTATAGGCCTTGAAACACAAAATCAAAATTGGTCAATCTCTAATATTTGCTACCTGACAGATAGGCTACACAATCGCGTAAACTGTATGCAATGCCCCATAACAAATATATCAAATGAAACTCACCCAAAAGCGGTTGGTTCGAGGCACCATCTGGAAAACGTTCGTATTCCATTGCTTTAGACGTGGACGTTGCACTTACGAGGCCGGAATCAGTGCTAATACGGACCTCGCTCTCCCGAACATCCGAAGGAGATTCTGCTGCACCTGAAGTAGCACCCTGGCCAGGCCTATTCACAGTAAAAAAAAGAAAAATTGATGCTATTCACCGATCCGTCACAGTGCCCACATTGCCGCCGACGTCACGATGCTGGAGATATCATTCAGCTGATGCCTATACGCCCGTATTAATGCATGGGATTGAACTATAGCAATGGCTAAGGAAAATTTAGAAGGTTCTTCCGCAACAGTAATGCCTCTCGTTGTCTTCGGTATATTTTCTAGCAGATATGGCATAGTAAAGCGGCTTCAAAGCAGGCATTTAAGATCAGACGATCAGCTGAAACGCTACGTCCTACGTCCGTTATTGTGAAACCGGCAACAAACGGTTTTTAACGCACCAGTGAAAAGAATGCGTCTGTTGAAGACGTTGTTGAAGACGCTGCTGAGGCTCATCTTCATTCAGGTAACTTGAAGTGGGCCGGCGGCGGTCTTCATTACCTGTTGATCTGGGAATCACATATTTAGTTGTGAATAATACGTCTGAATTAGTAACAGTGCTTTGCTGAAAGGGAATAGCGCATTCGTCGACATCCTATATACAGTACAAAGTATTTTCGTGCGAATGCCATACTAGAGCAACACTCATCAACATTCGGGACTGGCAACAGGTATTAATATCTGTTGGACATCATCACTGTCCAGAAGCTGACGATGATTTGGTGGGCCATCCGGCAGTCAACCAGGTTCCATTTTATCTTGTCCCACGAACTTACCTAAAAGTCTTTGGAATAGTAGCAGAATTTTCATTAGTAGCATGTGACAGTACCTGCGAATGCAACGCGACTTTTATACTTTTAGGCATGGGCAAAACCATAGTGTGTCGCATGATAGACAACAGTCGGACAACGGACGTCACCGTTAATGAGAATGACGGAAAGAAATGGACATGAATACCCCGTTGTTAATTTGGCCAGAGAGCCTATGGTTTTCTTAGTGGAGTGCAGCTGAGGCGGGGCTCAACCCAATGTATGTTGATTAGCAGTGATATATACCCCTAGTGTTCGCAATTATAAAGTGACGCTTCTTGTAATTATGAAGAACCCTGACTCTGGTAAGGTAATGCCAAACTTGTTGCATGCAGCTGCAGTCAATATAAGGTTTTGGTAACAATTGCTTTCAATGAAAATGGCGCACAGTACTAAAATAGGAAGCTACACGATCTGTGTTCCAACGACGATAACAATGGTATATTGATATCTGCTGATCATTGGTATGCGATTGGTTTGCTATCCGACAGAGGTGAGCAAACCACAATATCGTGCGATACGTCGAGAGACAATATACAATAATCTCAGCCGCGTGGCATTCTTGGATGGAAAATCTAAACCATTACGCCTTAGAACCCATCATGATATTCCCATTATAAAAGCGAATCTATTCCTACCCAAGCATCTTTACAGTGTTGGGTTGACGCCTCGATGTCGCTTGATGCACTACAAGGAATCCGTCGGCGAATCTCTGAAGGAGAAAATTTGTTATTCCACCTCATATACTTTGTTATGTTAGACTATGAATCATAATGCAGGGGCGGCATGTGAGCGAGGCTACATAAACTCCAAAGATTTTGCAGCGACGATCTGCCGTAGCTGCCTTTGTGTAATATGGATATTGACGATAGATATAAGAGAGAAATGTCACCAATTGTAACAGCGAGCCAAATTTTCTGAAACTTAGTTCACTACTAATCTCAGATGATCCAGGAAAAACTAACATGCCACAGCAACTCTTACCACTAAATGATGGTCGACGTTGGGCGTCCTCTCCCCAACACTCTTCCATTATCGAAACCAAATTGTTGCAATATTTAGCGATAGCGCGTGTTTTTGGCCGTTTCCCTTCACTCACAAACTTCATAAGCAGGGCATCGAACGATACATCTAGAACCAAAACGTTAATACACTACAGTGCAACATATACCACGAGGCATCTAAAGGCAAGCCAATTGCCTTTTGGCAGATAGTATGTGCCATAGCGTTACTCCTAACATCTGAGAAATTTTAATGGCTACCGTATTGTGCTCGACTACCTCATCATCGGGTGTTTTAGATATCAATCCCCGCACGTGATATAACATAGCCAATACATAAACAAGCGAGAGCGCTATTGTCCGACAATGAGATCGACAAGACGGAATTACCTTCGTATGGCTCCTCTTCCGTAACAAGCTCCCACAGGAATATTCCAAAACTGTAAAAATTTGTATCTAAATTAACGTTATGGCTGTAATAAGGTAACATCTATAAGCTGATTTTAGTAATACTCTACCTATAAACGTCTGACTTTTTGGTAGGTTTGCCAGGATTACGCAGGAGCTCAGGTGCGACGTGAGACAGCGTACCGCGGTGACGCTTACCAAAACCTAGAAGACGCAAGTGCCAAGTTATTAATCTATTCTGTTATCTGTAATTCTTTACTCTCGACTATATTGAACATTATAGGGATTGATGAAGCACAAAATTCCGCACAAGTACAAAATTCAAAATCGTAAAACCCGAAAACGCAATAGGCCTACCTTTCTAGTACGGACACAATTTGACGAAAGTTCTGCTAAAGCAATAAGCTAGTCGAGGGCAGCATACCATAGATTACCTCGCCGTCACGCGCTGATTGCGGGATACTAATCCATGCATGCGCTGCGGGATGTTAAACCTGAGTATCACCTTGTGGTCACCAGACCGCGCATTCGCGCGACAGCGTAAACCTCACAGGACGAGGCCATACTTCGCAGGGCAATCTTTATGAACACACCCGTTCAACGCGACCGCCTATTTTATCAATCGTCACATATCTGTACTACAAATATCAAATATCTATCAAACATATCCTTGAGCAAGGTAGAATTAGGAATGCTAAGCGAAGTAAAAGGGTCTTTCTTACGTGGATAGCTCGAAGTGACGTGCGTCTAAAATACCTACCATATTCCTATCTAATGCGAACTTTTACACTCAATTATTCTAGGTATCTACCGTATAATACGACGTGTGCAGAAGTCGTACAAAGTGTGAAATAGTATATGGTTTATCGAGGTTCGACAAAGCGCGGGTAATTTCAACGAGACAAACATTTTGAGCAGCATCGATACTACTGTCTCACTTTGTGACCGCCCATCCGTGAACACGCAATCACACATGCCCTTGTCGTGTCCACCGCCACTAATCAACAAAATTGCTGTTGTTGTTGATTGTTTTGTAACTTACGATCGTGTAGGCGTAAATACTTCACAGCAAGTAAGTAGAATATGTGCATGTAATGTAAACATGTTACAAATTATTCTAGCGTGCAAGGGTGAAAATTCAGGGAGAACCTATACCTGTTGCTTCATCCGAATTGGGTCTTGATGTAAGTCGTTGAATTTTGGCAAGCCCGAAGTCACATATCTGAAAATTAAGCAAAAAATTTGAGAAAATAAACATGCCCGCTGGTCCAGTTCACTCACTTCAGAAAGGCCAATTAATTCACAAAATTATATCAGAGGTGGTTTTAGAAGTAAGACCCCCTATACCCACAACAATAAATTGCATCGCTATTGTAGGCTCATGCCTACAAGCAAGCTACACTCGATATCGGATTCAAATCCAGGGCCAGAAGCCCATATAACAACGTTGTACCGTACGTAGAACACAGCACATTGTCGGCCCATGTCGAGGATAGTGGTCTGGTAGACAGTGCCGAAAAGCCTGCCCGTTCGATTGGGCAGCGTCTGTTATCGTGTTTATAAGTGTAAGCTGTGGTAATAGGACTACCCTAGGATATCAATATCATGCTCATCTTGTATGAAGTGGGAGAGACTGGAAATTAGATAAACCGCAGAAGCCTACTATGCAGGTGGCAAACGACGAGGGCTGCCTCAGCACCATAAAAAGTTTCTAACAAATTGTCGTAAGCAACTAACAACTAATCACCAGAAGAGATATGTAACAGTGAGACCGCCGTCCAAAGCTGAATACTATAGGTACGTACATAAATTGCTAAGTCGGTAAACATAAAATTGCGGACACGGAGAATTTGCAGACATATAACGATTAGAAGCAATCCAATGTCAGTGTACTACTTCCGGTGAGCTTATTCAGTTCCGGAGGATTCACATACGTTAGGGCTAGAAGACGTAGATATGCATGACCATTTTTTGGACGAAACCGATATCTTTTCTTCGAAATCGTCCAAGAAAGAAATTTAAAGATTCCTATGTTTACAGATATCGGACTTATTATTATTATGATATAGAAGATTATAGTGGCGCTTATCACCGGGCGGCGTTTTGCACCACGAACAAGACAGGTTGGAGCAGATACATGGATATAGTAATCGTGATACATGATACATGAATACAGCAATCGCGACACATGATAACATGGACATAGTAATCGTGCAACATGATACATGAATACAGGTCATCGTGAATATAGTAATCGTGTCAATACCACCGGCTTATAGCCAGGATCACTATTATAATCACGGTTCTCCGCACTTCCCGATACCGACTGCCAGGCAGGAAGGAACGAATACCAATTTTAAAGTCTTCGATTTGACTCGGTCGGGAATCAACCCGGAACCTCCCGATCAGAAAGCGGACAGTCTATACCACTCGGCCAACTGAACGGTAGATATCGGACTTGTCGTTATACCATAATAACGTAAGGTGTAATATTTTGGTTTGTTTCGCGAAATGTATTGCGGTAATACCGAGTGTGGCATGGCAACGTTTGATTCTGACGGTCGGGGAATGGATTGTAGAACTCTCTGCAATTTCCTGGGGTATACTTTACAACGACGCTCTCTTGTGCGATTCAAACGTCCCAACACTGATTTTCCCTAAAATTTCCGTTGCGACCTACAATCACCTTCCAGGGTTCCAGAAGCCTTTTCGAGGTCACCTCGCAGAGAAGCCATCGTGCAAACTCGCTGTGGAGTTACGATATTATGATTACAACGGTGTGGAGAAATCCAGTCGTTTATTATACAAAGCATACCGAATTGTAATCAAGCTTATTTCTCATTCTGATAAATGATTAACGCGCCTCAAGATATTCGATTCGGCTGTTTCCCATACTCGTAGTGCAAAAGCCTACAGCACGTACTATGCAGTAGTCTACCAATATTCGTAATTTACGACATGGTACCATATTTCTGAATCTTGGCCAAACATGCGCTAGACAATTGAAGCGTGAGGTGACAATTTTGCATTACCACTTCCGGTATAAATCACATGAGATCACAGTTTTTACCTTCACATTGAGGTCAGAGTCAAGCAAAACATTTCTTGCTTTGAGGTCACAGTGTATAACCGGCTTGGATAGGCCATGGAGATAATTCATCCCGTCGCATACCTAAAATATAAGTGAGGGGCAGCAGTGAAAAAGGGCCCGTTACGTTACCGTATTCAACTGACAAATGATTCGCGAATCCTGGACTGGACAGAATTCGAACCATGGTGAACAAGCGCATATACGACTACAAAGCTATAAGTCATGTTTCTCGGACTATTGATTTTGGAACTATATTCCCACCATTCCATGCTATAATGATCGGTCCAGTTAGAGAAATCGCGGGACTGTGTGCAAGACAAAATTTAAAATAATGTGGACGGCCTTATAATTACACAGCGAAGCCAGGGCGCTTTTTTGTTGACATATATTGAGCCTTGGCACATTGTAGTGGTGCGCAAACGCAACATTAAAAATAGGATTCCTCTTTGCTGTTTTCCTTTATCGGGCATAGCAAATATTTACCGCTTCAAATTACACAACGTGTCCGCATAAGACTATAGTCTCAACTTGTCGCATCACAAAACAAGAGACAAACTAGTACCTGTATTGCTATTCGATGCTTCAACTGCTGCGTATCGCACACAAGGGCCTTGTTTGCTATAGTCTTGAAGAAATCTCGTACATTGCCGTGTTCCATATACTCCATTACGAGTCCGACTCCTTGTGATGTATTCATCATGCCATATAATTGTAAAATATACCGACATTTCTCATGCAAACCCCATAATATCTTCGCCTCTTCTTTCAGGCTCGGGAAGTCACTGAAAAATTGCACATATCTAGGGTTTGTATCAATAGGAATGTGTACTGTTTAGGTCTTATTGGGGCAGATATCCAAGTGGGGAGTGGGACAGAATATGACTTTCAGTATCAACATTATTCTAAAGATCAACACCAGTGTGGCGCTACCCTGGGTCGCAGTTCAGCAATGTGAGCGTTATCTTGCATCACTTATTCCCAGACATTATCTTGCTGGCCAAACGTTGTAACCCTGTTCATACGACTGCAATGAAAGCCTCCGGGAACTGTTCACAGAAAGCACAGTTCTCTATGGATGCGGAACGTCTGTATTGAGTCGCATTCACGTTATAAGCTCCGTCACTTTCATTAGCCCAATATGCTCTAATCTAAGTCTAAAGCGTTGCGAAGTTCCATCCAAGCCGCCCTAGTAACTGAAACGATTGAAGTGCAAAATATTAATCAAATCAAATTTTTACATTTTTAACTGACTGATATTGATCAATATTGAACGTCTTGTACGACAATGCACAGCGCATACGGTCGACCAGAAACGCGGAATTTGAGAACGGTAAAGCCGGGAGACAAGTGTTTATATAGCATTGTACAACACATTTCGATATGTAGACACCGTACATCTACACCAATACTTGTGTAACGGTACCGACTATCGCTACATGACCGTGGCTAAATTTCGACACTGCGCTGCACTGCATTGTGACAGAGACGACTGTATATATACTACCAATAGCGGATCAGTTTGATTTCGGACTTACCCGTACCTTGTTCCGTCTAATTTCTTTACCGCCACGTTCTGTCCTCCGAGGTATTTGCACCGATATAGATAAACACAACCCATTCCTCCTCTGCCAAGCAGACGACCTGTGTCCTCGAGGTCATTTTCGAAAACAACCATTATATCGGCAGTTTGCCTTGATCGTGAATACATTTCAACCGGCTATATACATATATCTATTCCCACTTTGCCAGTATCGAGCGTGGTTTGGTTACTCCGAATGAAATAAATGAGATTATATCCATTCAGTTTTACAACAGACGACACATCCGCTCGTAGCTTCTCTCGCAGACACGCATTACGTCATATGCTTTTACAGCTTCTAATCAGCCTCTCAAGATTTAAACGTGTAACCCTAAACCACCCAAACGTGAAGCGACAAGTCGCTCTAACCAGCCCCAATGCAGTGGCAAAAACACCCTGTGTTCGTCAATGCGTTACAGGGAGCAAACGGCTACGCGCCATTTTATCATTGAAGTTACTCAACCATGAAACTCAACTGTGACCCAATCCCCAAATCGACAAGTGTAGCTAGACATACAACATCCATGCAATCGCAAAACGACGACGCGGCAGCGGCATTAGGGTGGAGATTAAAAAGGTGGGAAAAAATAACTCTGGATTATCGATAACTCCGGGGTTACATAATCTTGGGTTTTCCGTCACACTAATTGTGGTTGCAAAAAGTCAGGTTTTTTCTGGAGGTCCGCGGATTACGTAACTCGCGAGTTAACGACCATGACTAAGCAAAACAGAACCTCATATGAAGTGGCGCGTGAAAAGTTATCGCTGCAGCGGATTGAGATTGGCGAAACGCGAGAGTTGACAAGAGAAGGCGTACGTAGTCATTATGGAAATCCAGACATTGCTCTCTCTCACTAATCACAGTGCTATAAAATAATATGCAGCCTCGACATAATCGCCTTCCAACGCCCGATAATCCCATTCATCACGCTACTGCCATGGTACCCCTAGAGTGAAAAATGAATTCCGCTAGATGACCCTGCTCCGTAGCAGGGTTATTTTAGCGAGATTATCTGCCTGAAATAATCCGTCAATCGGGAGGTTAAAAAAACACCCGGCTTTTTGCAACCGGAAAAATCCCACCGACACGGATAACTGGAGAGTTATAAATGCGAGGCCGAACCTGCGGAAGACAGTTTCCGCTCGGTGGTGTGTACCGGCGTATGCTTCTGGGTATTGCGGATGTCAATCAAAACATTGCACGTCGCTAGCGTTGTTGGCTTCGCCGGGTACGCGACGATTTGCGACGGCATAACTTCATGCCACATAGGTCCGAATGCACAATTTCGAACTTTGGCACCGCACCAACTGGGTCCAATGAGTTCACAAGCACAAGTTCTCAATTGGGAAGACAGGGATCCAACATGTACTCTCGGGAAGCCAGGGATGTCAGGGAGATGTTCAAGAATTACTTCATGAATGACATCGGAAGCGTACCCTGGCAACAATCTGTCATAAACCGTACGTTATCCGATTTCGTAAGAAAATATTTATTGAATAAAACCGATTGAAACCACAGAACAATACAATGGTGTAACACAGGGTCTGGCCTAAACGAGACTTCCACGGATGAATAGGCTGATATAGTATGCTACAGCAAAGTAAAAGCAGTGAAATTATAAAAAGGTGTATCAAGAGGAACGTGATTGTTTATTATAGGGATTATGGAAGGCGGCTTGTTTCATCATCCTGCATCTATGCTGTGGTGTAGTTTGTTTGTTTGGAATTTATGGCGTTTTCAACTACCAAGGTTATTTACACCAGGTCAATGCTTACAGTGTACGTGTCAATACTTCCAGTTTATAGCCTGGATCACTATTTCAACCTCGACTCTCCGCACTTCCTCAATACCGACTGCCAGGCAAGGAAGGAACGGATACCAATTTTAAAGTCTTCGATTTGACTCGGTCTTTTTGTCAAGCAGACCTCTTAGCCCTATGGCTTGATTGAATACTGACTGTGCCCGGTGTCGATACCAACCATATGCCAGTTAGCTATAACGGACATCGGTAGTGAAAACTCTTATCAGCGGCCGAATGGCTGGCTGTGTCGTTCTTTGTAGATCCAAGCGATACAAAGACGAGCGACGTGCCGAACGAAGACAATTATCTGTCGTGCTCATCCGCACGTGAGTGAGGGTATATAATCAAGATCATAATCGCCAGCGAGAAACCATTAGTAGCCTACTGTAATTGTGTTCGACGGCGGAGAATTGTTCGCCACAATAATAATCTTTCGAGCATCTTCTTCAAAGACGATTGCAATAAACTGGTATTTGGAGACCGTCACCGGTGGTTTTGAAACCAAGTAACTTTCTTTGTGACCATCGGAATTGCAATAGGCCGCCGTCGTGAACTCGAGATTTACAGGCGAAAGATAAAAGTAGACCTATGTATGGCTTGTATGCCTGTTACGTCCATAGACCTATTAGTATATGTAGTGGTCTAAATTGACAATAAGTCTATATATAGGCTGCAAACATAATAGACTACGACATGAGTTACCAAGGGCCACCAAAGGCGCTTTGTTATTCTACGAAATCAACACACGTACAATAACGAAGACTTCATTAAGCCAGAGGTGGCCCTTAGCCATCTCGCCCGTCGCAATGCATTCCGATGAATGTCTGCGCGACCGCTGTGGGCGATCAGACCAAGAACCTGGGTGTGGGAGGGCATGAGAGAGAGGGCCTACATGAATGCAGACCCAAGAACGAAGTAAGCGTCATTTTCAGCAAATGTTATCTATATTTGTCCTTGTATCTCGAGAATCGTTTCGAAGGAAGCGTGGTGAGAGACCGAGTACTCGCCATGCTGAACCCTCCCACATCACGACAAGAAGCCTCTGAAGAGAGGGCGTTGTTCGAAGCCTATATATATTCGGCGAAATGAGAGAACACGTGACCCGCTTGCGCCATAATAAAGAAACAGACTTTTCATCCGATGACGTATTATCGGCTATGTTAGTCCCGGGTTGCGAAATTAGTGACGCTATTTTGCTAAAAAATATTTAAATATCCTATCTATTGCCCACAGCAGGAGCTATTAATAACCTTTTATTCATAGATTTGCAGCCGTGGCAGCATTCGCATGATTCTGGTCGAGAGTGATTGAAAGTTCGGTGGCATATCCCGCAGTTTGGCTTATTCTACTAGAAGTGGGCCTATGAACACGTCCACGAGCGGTCAGGGCAGCGCTACACACCTAGGCCCAATGAAATATGCACTAAAATATGCACAACTGCAAATGCGGATATAAGATGTATTGCCATTGACAACTAGGTTTTATAGGCTTTAGGACTACTGGGGGTCGGTATTTTCGAGGCAAGCGTCCCAAAAGTCCGCCTTTAGCAGCCAGTGACTCGGAAAAGATTTATAACAACTCGATCCATTACAGTACGTGCCAAGGGCGGCCCTCGGTACATCACGCCCACTGCAAAGCATCCTTGCGGGCGTCTGCGCAGTCGCTCGGGTAATCAGACCAAGAACCTAGTTGTGGGAGGAATGGAAAATTGGTGGTGAAACTGGCATGAAATGCCAGTTCCTAGTCGAAGTAAGCGATTCGATATTTATTTTTGAATTTCGAAAAACGGAATTTGAAGACTTTCCACGATAGCGTGAGAGCCTCCTGAGCTGCCATGACTTCCCTCCCACATCACAACAAAAAGAGACTGACTCGTAACGCCTGACGTACCATAAGTATAGCCTATATCTGTAGCAACGGAGAACAATACCCATGTTGCCTAGCAATTGCTTTCCTTTGTGAAGGAGACAAGAAGTGACTACCCAGCAGATATTATACCTAGCCTATCCCGAAAGGGAAATCGTTTGAAAAATTTCTTCACGCAACCGTATAGTAGCCTATTCGCGCCTGCCTATCCTGTAAAACCTCAACATGCTTACCAATAGACTGGCAACATTACCGCCACCAATTTCCACGTCAAAATACTTGTTGACAAAATGAAGATCAAAAAAATATTCATAATCCTAGATATTGACAGAAGACATGGCAGCAGCGATGTAAAAAAGTATGGAAAGTTACGAGAATAACTACTAAACACGGAAAAATTTTGCACAAAGCTCGACAAGCAAGCACCAAGCACGAAACAAGCTTGTCGAACAAAGCAAACAACCACAAATCAATTGATTTATCATGACGATATATGAATAACATCATGTGACGCCAGTTTTCATGTTAAATTCCCTCAGCCAGCACAGTGGATGAATTGAAAATCGCTACTGTCGTTGCTTTGAGTTAGACATGATTTCACAGCCATATAACGAGATCATATACCATAGTTTAGTATTAGTACACACAAATAAAGTTCACATTGAAAACATCACAGTATAACCCAATGTTAGATTTCTCCCTTACACCACAACAACAGTGCAAACGATAACTTGATTTACAAAGTATCATCCTAAACCTGTTGCTAATTGGCTTTAGATTACTCACATGCTCGAATGGATTGATAAAATAGTTGTGAAGAGCTTGAGAGAGATTATTTAGTACCTTAAAACTAAGATAACAGCGCAGAACCTACACCATATTCATGCAATGCAAATTGATATGAAACTACGACGACGTACCAATGATTCATGGTTAAGGTAAGTCGAAAATAAAGTCGGTAACATGCAAGGTGATCCCATAACAAGATATCGAACACATAAATGTACAATGAGATATAAAGTTCAGTAGTCCACCAGGCATAAGTGTAACCACTTTATGATTTGAGATCACGAGTCAGGTGACACAATACGATATATGAATTTACCATTGTGCACTCACACCCACGAAAGACCGGTTGATGCACAAACACTATCTGAAGGAGAAACTATGCCGGGCGGCGGTGGCTTAGTAACAATTGTTTGTTCAGATAATACTGTCACTGGGGCTATGTACTCGCGCTCTGCTTGACTCGCAGAGCACAAAAGACCTTTGGCATTTTGAGAGAAGTGCTCTATTTGAGGAAAGGGGATTCTGTTGTCATTCACATAATTGCTGTTAAAAATTAACCCGTGGCCATGACTAGCACAAAGTGCCGAAGCCATGTCGGATGTATGAAGAATAGGTGTTTCACGAAATTTTTCAAAGTCGCTCCAGTTTTGCCTTGGCGACGGAATAGGCTTTGAAATTGAAGCAACTCTTGGTGCCGGTACCGGTCGTTCATTAGATTTCAGTTCATCGCCAACAGAGCGAGATCTATAGCGCAAACGATCTGCTGGCTTCATAATATTTTCCTTCTGGTGCTGTGAAACCCACGATGCATAGGCTTGGCTCCTTCTAGTGATATCGTATATAGAGCGTTGTTGATAAGGATTGCCAACCCGCAACCTTCGTCTTGCTGATTGTTGAATGTCTGTCGGTGGTACGTCGAAACTTCTACGGATACTGTGAGGTCTGTTTACTCTCGAGTCATGAGGTCTGTCTTGTACAAACGTTGCAATAATGGATTGTCGTGTCCGACCGTTGACATCTTCTCGGTTGCATGCATATTGTACCGAGTAGTTGCCGGTCTCTGGTAAATCTACTGGTTGAGATTTCTTTCTGGATAGCTTCTCGTGGGAAGAGAGCTGGAGTGAGTTTTCATCAAGTGCGGTGATATTTCGAGTTATTTGTAGCTCGTTAATATCGGATAGACTGTCAATTTCTTCTGTTTTCCAATAGAAAGATTCATTCATTTCTGTCACTGGTCTTTCAGTTTCGTATATATTCTGCCCAGATTGGATTGTACGGTTATTACTAGCATTGCAATTTTTCACATCAGAAAACTCCAACACGCTAGTCACAGGGGCAAGATTGTTCTTTTCTATTTCGAGTCCCACCTTGGCTTCTACACCACTGCAATCATTATTGACATTGCATGATTCTGTTTCTCTTGTCTCAGCAGCATTGGCATGCGAATGCCTTTGTGATTTGAGATCTAATCGAACAAAGTCTGGCTTCGTTGACGGAGATTCACTGATGCCACAGTCTGAAATTTGGGTGTGCTTCACTCTTGAACTAACGCTAATCGGTTGCTTGGCGGTTTTAATGTTCTCCAGATTTCCGATAGATATGCGTGGGCAATATTGATCATCACTGGGGTGTTTTTCCGATGGCTTACCTGTTGCCGTGAGGTCTTCAAAACTGTGACCTTCAGAACACTTCGGCAAGTCTAGAATACCTGAAAATGATGGTTGCAGCTTAGAAGTGTTGCATATCATCGATGACATGCAAGCACAGAAATAGAGAGACTTTCCATGCGATAATGCAAGAATTACAACTCACCGGAATCTGAGGAAAATGAAGGGCTATACTGAAGAGGATTAAATCCCAGTCCAGAATCTCCCATGACACCAGGAAAATCAGAATCCAGCCCCGAGAAAGGGCTGTGACTGCTCGGATTTGTCTCCGTGGACAGAGCTGGTACACTGCCTGATTTGCTGTGAATGAATAAAAAGATTTCACTAACAGGTAAAAACACAATACCAATAGTGAAGAAACTACCACTACATCGCAACCAAGTTCTAGCCCACACTCTAGTATTTGCACTACGTCACAAGTATTTACGGATTGGTCGTTCTCAGATCAGTTGCTGCGGAAGATCGGAATAATATAGTGGTCTTTTTCTATCAATAAAATCACTAAAGAAAACATCAAACCATTTATCAGAGTCATTGCATCGATCTACTTTCTCAAGCGATTCACTTGATAAAAATATGTTTCCTTTTGGTCTTGGGGCTCTTGGACTGTTGTTAGTCAATCGCAAGGATGTTGCATTTGCGGTTCCAACATCCTGAAATCCAATGTAAATGTATAAAAGACACTTCGTTTTACTCAAAGCCAGTCACACTTACATTGCCGATGGACTTATCATCGTCGTCCGGCTTTGAACTGTGGCTGGATAACATTGAATCCTCACTGTGTGATCTTACCAACGTTCCTAAGGAAATTTAGAAGAATTTAAGACTCCCTGAATTCATACGTGAATATTGTACAGTACTTTTGACACCATCGTTGGATTCTTGTTGCTCTGGCTGGGCATAATTTCCTCTTTTCAAGAAACTTCCTAGCTTGCTTCTCCAGCTTAATGAGCCAGATGAGTGTAGAGTGTTGCCAGTGCTAGCGTTACGAGAATGTTGATGTGAAGCATGTAACTTTGGGTCCAACGATTGGCGCCTTTTCATAATTGGCTGAGTACCTACAAAATTAAACATGTATTTTCATGGCATGTATGCATCCACTATACTGAGCCAAATTGGATTGGACATTTAATATATTGTTATGCTACGAAAAGCGTAAAGCTTGCTTACCTGAAGACAACGGAATGATAGCAACCGGCTGGCCTGGAACAGATGTCATGTCATTGTGTGCAAGTTCAGAGGAAGAGACGATAAAACTGCAATAATTAACACAACATAACCACGTGCACGCCAACTCCAAATTAACCACCAGTATCCTATTATTCCAATAACATTAGGTACATCTCAGCAGGAATAAAAGAATCTGGTATCATTTCATCCATGTCAAAGTGTTCTTAGCCAAGCATCGTTTCCAAGTCTGAATCATGCAGATGCTTAGGAACATTCTTGTTAATGGGAATCTACGGTTACTTTGAAAAGTATTTCTTACCTATAGCATGATAGAGGATGAAGTCAGGGGAATGTGCGGCTTCCATCCTCCTTTTTATTACTACTAGTAATTCAATTACTACTCATGCAAATTATTTCGTTATCAAAATGTGATAGAAAAATAACACCAAACAGCTCTATTTGTAAGTCAGTTGTATGTATGTATGTATGTATGTACAACCGTACAGTACAGTTACAAAAGCATAAAGCTCCATACACAGTTAGGAACCAACCTACTAAGTGTAATAAAAAAAGTCAAGTATAGTCATCGACTTCGTTCAACGTGCCATGTAGTTTTGCATATTGAAAGTTTGACTTTATAAAATGCATAAAGCATGAATTTAGTTGGAAAATTGAAGAAAATAGTGGAGCCGATGTCGAAAAGTTGCAGATTATGATTCAATATGGTGCTTTGATCATACATGTGTATCTCTGAGATCATATTCCTGAGCAATAAATTATATCCTTGCAGTTGCAGACATGCATAAATTAAGCTGTTGATTCCGTTCTCAATGAATAACGCATGCTGTTGGTAAAATGGGTGACTGGTAACTCCAGCTAGTAACACAAGGAAAGAGTTTTAATATCTCTACTAATGAGTATGTGATCTTTAACAAGTCACAGTTTGTTGTGATATATGAAATTCCAAACTATTCCATGAGCAAAATGAGTATATAATGCCACATTGCATAATAAAAGGTGAAGAAATAGTGTTTTGACTGTAGTTTTTCATTAGGTCCTGTCTCCGACCACACTTGCGAATAAATTCATCAAGGCAGAGTTGGCCATTTGCGTGCATGAAGGCAAAATACAGTTTAAGATGTTAATCATACCCAATGGAGCATGGTTAGGTAAATCGTTAAATTCCTTGTGTCTGTCTGCCTAGCGGACTGTTTCCCATCTATATACCGGTATGTTTAAGTCATGCAGGGGTATTATTTCTTTTTTTAATTGATGGTTATGTCATTATGCAAAGGTGAGAGGGAGGGTGTGAAAATAGGAAATTGCAATTTAGACCAATTGACCATGCACACCAAGAACATTACGCAGGACCATTCCATGTCAATCGCTCAAGAGTTCTTTTTTAAAACAATAAAGGGAATTTTAGGATGTGTGCATGCAGTTATACCTCTGGCCTCTGGGACTGATGACATGGAATGACACTATAGGTAGGCACCAATTAAACAGGAATATTTCAAAAATATTGAAGAAAGATACCCCGGAAAAAGTCAGAGGAGTTATTCTAAGTCGCAAAACAATTGATTAAAAGGTTAGAATAAGAAGAAAATGGTGATAGAAAGAAGCATAAATCACGTGAGCCATGCTATCTACGGGAAATCAGAGGATTTTCTGCGCAATTCCCCATCAGTTAAGATAGCGCTTAGCGCTGTCCTCCTATGTCGTCTTTTTTGATCGTTATCGAGACCGGCTACTTTCCTGCGAGGAAACAGAACATATGACAACAAACATGCAACACTGATGATACATGACCTGTCAGAGTATGTTTAAGGCAGCAGTACTAAACATCAAGGGTTGGGTTATCCAAGAAATTTTGCTTTTACGATGAGGATATCTTTTTGACAAAGCAAAATTGGCAGACAAAATAATTCAGGACCGAGACCACCTCTTCCTAATGTGTAACTAATATGAGGTCAACATAATATGATGGCTACTACTACATGAACTTGGATTTCTATTTGTACCTACTCAGGCTTTTATTGAAGGTGAATAAAACTCAAGGGCCACTTGTTTTCTAGTGTGATGTCCTTACGCTAGCAAAAAGCTGTTTGCAGAGGTAATGACAGTGACCTATGTGCGTTCTAAAAGCAGGATGATAGGTGTGGCTCAGAAGACATTCGAAATCACCAACACCCACACTTTATGTGAAATATTAGAGGCAAGGGAATTTGAACTTTTATCCGAGTCCCCACCCCTATTTTCAGCTAACGTATTTCAACCTATGCCGTATACAATTGACACCTTCAGAATGCTTAACAAGAAAAGGCATGCTTTCCAAATGAAATACATTCTGGCATTGGAAAGTGATGAGATAGGAAAATATAGCGATATGATATTCGAGCATAAGATAGCAGCATCCCAAACCAATACCAACAGATGAAGAAAGCAACAAAAATGATATCAATCCCACAAAGTTGCTGTTAATAAAGATTAAAAAACTCTTGTCATGAGAAGGTCCATGCGGAATGGCATTAACTGGAGTTATTGTCATGTGCAAAACATTTCAGAAGTGAAACATGCTCTTTTATGAAATGCACATACGTGGAAAATATCAATTTCAATTCAACTCCATCGGGCGACTGACAAGTGAGCATAGCCAACTTTCAAGCTCACATGTTAGTTGACCGAATCTCAGCCAAGATTAGCAATAAATGAGCCTAGAACTAGAGATCAATCATCCCAACTTGATGTGGCATAGTGAATTTCCTGCACTCTGTATTCACATCGTTGCCATTACCGATGATATAGCTTAGTCCTAGCTATCATACAGGTGTAAAAAATAAACCGATTTACAACATAGCCTAAATGTCCAGAATTTTGATGAAATCTTCACAAATTCCTAAATTTATTAGGCTATAGGCTGAAAATGGTTAGCAGTATAACATTTTGCCATCTGCAGTGTATTTGACGACTGTGTTTACAAATTGAAAATAATACTGACAAAACAAGTTAGGGTACAATGGCCTCCAACTTCCAAATGAATATACAAAAATGTTTATTAAATATGGACTTTTCGGTGTAGCAGACTAAGTAATTTAGAAAGATATTAAAGGGTGCTCATCAGCTTCAGTTTAATTGTGCCAATTGCACCTCTGGAAGCTTATACAGGGATGCACAACTTCAAGACCAGAAATTATGGCACTGACATGAAATACCAAGTAAATTTGATATTGATACTGGTGAAATTACAAACTTGCCAGGACTAATATTATCTGCACATTGGATTGGATTTTCATACCTTCTCCTTAGTTGAATTTGGTCTTCTATGCCAATAAAGTTCTCACTGCTAGGTTTGGAGAACCCATTGCCAGCTTTAGATCTTGCCTGAGCTTCTTCCAAGCTGATTAACTTTGGGCCGGACAGTACCATTAATGATTTTGGTCGTGGAGCTTTCTGACCACGGCCTGAAAAAAATCAAAATTCAAAAACTTCCAGCATATCTCAGCTGTCAATGGAAACTTACTCAATTGAATATTTTGAAGTTGGTCGCTGAATAAAATATCAGCATTCGCGATTAAAAATTCAGTGACTACAGACTGTACTCTGGCTTCCGTGAAAGCTGCGAGACCGGCCTCCAAATCCCGGGATCGAAGCAAGTTAGGCGCCCATACGATAGCTAAATTTCTGCAGTGCATGGATGTCTTCTCTTCAAGCCTTGACATTGATTGCAAATGAAGTGCCAGATGCTTCAAAGTTCTGTAAAACAGAAGTAGTAGAGTAAAGCATAATTACACCGGGGCTTCAAAAGTCGAAATTGTCGCTGAATCGCAAAATTATTATCACTCACACAGACTAGCTTATGAATATGATTAGTGATCACCATAGTAGCACCACCTAGTGATGGAATGCTTTCTCTCCGTCATTTATTAGTTACTCCAACGTCTCCAACTAAGACTATGGGGACATATTCCTACTTTCCTTGGCATTTCAACTGGCAAACTAAATTTTCAACGACAACAGATTTCAGTCATACACGACCAGCGCAGAGTTCATGAGATAAATAAGCAACGTATCTAACATTTGGAGTAACCGAAAAGCGTCGTTATTAGAGTTTAGTGATGTCTAATAATATTCACCTGTAATGTGGAGGAGGAAGTTGTTGTATGACGTCATGGATCTTTAAAAGTCGATCATCTTCTGGAGATGCAATAGCATCGGCGAAGCGGTTGTACAACTGATACGTGAGAAGTGGATTTGGAAGCTCCCTGTGAAAAAACAATGCCTTAAATTGCAACAAACCTAGGTTTCTGACCCGTCTTATATGGTTATATCATCCATATATTATTGATACAGTACCATATGCACTGTGCGCACACCGCACAGGCCAATTTCAACAATCGCCAACCAATACGGGCCATCAAATTATTTCATATCACAATGTCATCGCAGCTATCCAAAAAGAGAAGTGACAGCTTCCGACCGTCAATATACCAACCTGAAATACAGCTTACATAAACCGGCGACACTGTGTGGGTCACAAATTGACTGTTCACCTCTACCACCTGGAAGACAAGCAAATTCACAATTACATTTCAAACGAGTCACATGCCAGACTACTACCAAGTAGGAATTCGATTTACACGGAACATAAATTTGTAAATTGTTATGGTACCAATCTATATCACAGAATAGCCAAATAGCCTTATCTGATGTCATCAAATCGATGTGGTGACATTATTAAGGAGTACGGTATGTCTTATGGCAACAACTACATGAGGCAATTGAGATTTACAAAACACCCAGCAATTCCAAAGGTTCATGGAACAATGTGTGGTTTTTACGGTCTGCGTGTTTCCACCACTTCAGTTGCTGAGTGTTATTGAAAAGGAACATTCCAAACAAGGAAATCCCAAGTCATACTCTCTATGGCTGGCTTCCTAGTCATTTTTTTACCAATGAGAATGAGACACAAGCCAAAAGAGCAACAGGGTTTTGTGAGATTTCATCTCAAAGAAGATCTTATTAATGCTTTGAATAAATGGAAGTGTGGTGGATGTATCTGTCAGATTATAACTATGACCCTTCCATCTTCACCTGATGAAGGAGCGGAGTTATGAAAGCTTGTGAAATACATTCTTTAATGAGGTGATATGTAAATTTGCGGTGTCACTTCTTACTACTTAGTTTGATGTGTGACTAAGCAAGTTCACTTTACCTTAACGAGGATGGGAGCATAGACTAATTAGGTAATTTTTCAATACCAGTGACGTGTGAGTGTCTTGATCTTGGCTAAAATATTTGTTGTCTCTCACTTGGATCTCTGTTCAGATCGGGCCTCCTTTCGCAATCATACTCGTGCCTCAAATTTTGTACGTGTGAAGCCACGCCAGAAATACGATAGATCCCATCAACGATTCCATATTTCTCAACAAAATCCATGCAATCTTTTATAACGACTGGAACTGAATTAGAAAGAATAAAAAGATGAGTGTTCCGTCTTCCGTGTCTCAGTTGTCAAGTATGTCCTTGAATATTCTTTTAACAATGTCACACTGTACTCGTGTCTACGTAAATGCGTCAGTCAAGAGGGTGTTAGTGAAATCAAAATCATTGGCACATTGGTGAAGATCCTGGACAGTATTTCCATGTTGTGTGTTTCACACACTTGAACCGAACTACACCCTAAATCGTAGAGGGAAATATACACCAGAAAAGTGTCTCTAGTCTGTAGCATATAAAATGATGTGAGGCATAAGATTTAGTATGATTGGCCGGAGTGAGGTCTTTCAAGTTACCTACACAATTAATCAAACAAGTTATAAAAAATACACATCATCAAGTAGCACATTACACAACACATTTTGGCAAGTGAGTCAAGCCATATGATTTTAAGGATATCCAATATCATATAGGCTAGGCACCAGAGTCATAGCATAAGCAGATCGCACAATGTAGTCATTTCCATAACGCATGTATGAGTATATTGTACATTTTGAAATATTTAGTAGAGCAGAGCTAGGACTAAATTTTGTTGATAACACTGTCACCCTAGTCATTACTTTATATTCTTTTTCTGAAGCATACAAACAGTCTAACACTGTGGAATATGCTGTAGAATTCTCTGTTATACCAGAATTTCTCAATCATGTGTTTGAGAGCATCAAGGAAATGGATATCTTGGAGTATCAGTCAGGCAGGTGCACGTTGGTTTACGATGTCTCAATTCGGACTCCAGTTTCTAAAGTTTGCATGGCGAGGCGGCTATCATAACAAACACTTGTTTGATTTTATGACAGTCAGAAGAACTAAATCTCAGCGTCTTTAAATAACTGCAGTGCAAACAACTCCAAGGTTACTAGTGGAATTTTCAACAGACCTTACGTCATACCTGATGTCATATATTAGCATAAACACAGCTACACTATACGCCTGCTGAAAATTCTACAAATATTTATTGAAGCATGGTGATTAGTTGTGTACTGAGTGGAATGAAAGGCCTTCAAATACAACCGTGAATTCTCATTAGTTCAGCTTTCAAGGCAAGGTATTCTCCTTCTATAGCATCCATGGTATCAAGAACCAACAAGAACTTCAGTACTTTGAATACTGCAATACAGCGGTATGTGGCTATACGAGGATAAGGAGTTTGCACGAACCACCCACAAGGCGGTATCACGAACGCGGATTAGTATACGGGGCCTGTCTCAGGTCTTCACTCATGGGCTACCATGAGTTGCCAACCCATAATGTTGTACGTTCATATCAGTTTGATATTGCCAGTGCTATAAAAAGCCAATATGGGTCAATATTTTTCTGTGCCAGCCAGTTCAAAATGCCAAATGTATGAGTTTGAATCTGTGAGCCTAGAAAGTAGATAGTCTCAATACCTCGATCTAGGACCGTGACATCGCCACTCAGGCACATTCCATTCAAATCAAATCAGAGGACAACCCAGTAATTATACGAACATAAATCGTCAACACATCCAAGCACTACATACAATTGACACATCATTATTTGATTATTTAAATTGCCAATTTAAAATCTAAATTGGGCCTATTATATTCAACTCCAAGTCTCCAACAGCATACAATTATTTCCGAGTGCCACAATCTTAGTCGCTCAACAAGGACTTTGAATTTTTCAAAGTGGCTGTGCACATTAGTACATAGCAAACTTACCGTCATCACCACAATTATGAAGATATTCTCCTAGGTCGCATCCGAAGACTCGCTCTTTCAAAATACCCGTTTGCTTTAACCGCGATTTTGTCGGTCTAGTGACGAGGAACGAGCGCAAAAAATCCATGAATTTTCCATGCTTTTTAGCAACTAGAATGAGAAAATAAAGATTGAGACGTAGGAAATTGCTGAGCATGTTGTACTAACAGTAAGGGTCACCATGATTATTCCAGCACATCAGAGAGTAAAAGCTTAGTAAAACCTAACATAGTAGGAGCACACACATACAATGGACTGACTGAAGTGACAACTATAGCCCACAACAGAACAATGCATAGAGTCTTTCAAAACATTGTTGATATCATAGACCGTGGTGGCCTGAGCAATGAGCACTCATTGAAACAAACAGATATTTATTCAAAAGAATAATGATTCCAACAATAAACATAAAGGTGTTGTTTAACACCAAATTATTCAACACAAGAGTATTTTTATATCAATCAATTGATATTGCGGCTAAGCTGACTTCGGTTGGATTCGTGGGACTCATTATTGAATCATTAATAACCCCCGGATATGAGACATTGATGTAGCGAAAGTAGCGCGATCGAAAAACAATGTTCATCGTGACGTTACTCTAGATTTAAACTTTGCGATCCAGAGTTGGTTAGGTTTACACCACGATTGCTTTTTTAATTATATAACTCTGTACTTCATTCTAATATATATAAGCAAAATGTTATTGGAGGATGAACTTTATGCACCGTAACTATTTATTGTTAACGGTAATAAATCTCCAAAAATTTGAAATAGTAATTCAGCCATTCCCTTGAGACATTTCACACAATAATTATATACGTGACAATCGATTGCAATATTCGTACTTGGTTTTGTTCTGCTTGTGTTGAAGTTAGGTGGTGAAGGAGATGTGGGTGATGACGGAGAATTGACAACGGCATGGACCTCGTCGGCCTGTCTGGCATCACTTATTCTTTTGACGCATTGCGAAGGGAAGGAACCGACTTGAAGTTTACATTTTCCTCTCCACCAGTTTGCATCACTCATGTCAATGATAGAAACCATATCCCCAACCTGGCAAAATATACAAACCGGTACCCGGTACTATATAAATTGCTTGCCGAAGTCAGTCATCATATTTCGATGATGCTGTGAATATTTCAGAAAAAAGTTGTACAAAGGGTAGTCGAGTATTATATTGATTGTTGACCTGTACTCCATTTACTCAACCTCAGTGCCACTTCCACTTTGAATTGGTCAAGTAGGCTGAGTAGGCCGCCTAATTATTTATTAAATTAAACCAAACTTCCATAGCGATGAACATTACCTATAGGAACTGTAAAGACTCGCCAAATGAACAATGACAGCATTTTGTAACAGTGTAAGAAAGGACTGAGACAGACCTATTATAGCCTATTCACACCTTTATAGGCTACAATGACAGACCATAGCCCACAATCCAATTAGACAATGTAAACAGACATGACAATTTGAAGTAGACCTACATTGCCTCAATCAATTTTAGGCAACCCATGCTTAAAACAGCTTGGGCAAATCTATCACATTCACATAACCTCTTATGCTTGCATTACACCAAAGGTGGTAGACCTACAAGATAATGAACTAAAATCATATTTATATAATTATATCACCAATTACCACAACATCATCAAAATCATTCAATCAACGATATAGACAAACATGGTTTTTATGATTTTGGGGTGAAATATCACAAGTATATTGTTATTATATATAATAATAATTTTTGATAATATATCATTGTCGCACAATTTATCTTTGCATTTTGGTAAACCTACCGGTAATGTGACTGGTGCAACTGAAAGATTTGCAAATTCAACGTTGGAAACATACCTCTAGTGACAATTCCGAAGAAGACTGGGCAGTGTATCTCCGAACTGTATGAGCAGCTGCCACCGCCGGAATATTTATATCTGCCGTTTCTCTCGAGGCAGCTACTAATCTGGTGCCTTTATTATCCATATCAAACCAGTGTAGTAGAGGTGCGCATGACATTTGATCCTCTGGTAGATGAGACAACCGAGATATGTATTTCTTTAAAGTGCCGTGAAGAACCTAAACACAAGCAAAACTACTGACACATGATAAGAGATCGATATTTCCTATTTCTGTAATAGTAAACCAAATATAGTATGAGCATCAAAAGGTCATAGCTATTGAAAAAATTATCCAGTCAGCAAAATGATATTCATGTGGCTAGAAACACCTATCAAACAGCACTTGCAAATTCTGTATAACTGTAAAAACAGAAATGCAAGCCTAATAAAATCTAGTTCAAGTTATAAATTATATATAATTATATATCTTTCAAACATGATGCTTCAAAAACCAGGCCTGGTGGATTAAAATTCAGCACTCATTAATTCCCCAACGTCAACATCTCAGAACCTACAAATTTCAGACCTGTTTATTGTCACAAGCTGCGATATCTTCCAGAGGTTGAAGCAGTGTAAATTTTCTATCGTAAACGCACTCGTGTAGCAATTCATCAAGTTTCTGAAACTGTGTCGGTATCCTTCGAATAACCCACGATTTTCCCTAAACACAAGTCAAAATTACTATCTTAATTCGAACAAAATACTACGTTTCGTACGTTGGTAATGGAACCTTTACTGATTGGCGCGTTGACAGCTACAATAGCTAAAAATCAGCATCACGGAAATTGAAAAAAAATATAGGCCTATACCGTTATTTAAATATAGGCCTATTGCTGGTTTACATTAATTAAAAGAAATTACTGAACATGTCACTGTTTTCTGGCTAACATAATGCTTACATATATATATATAAATTTCAAATGAATGGACATTTCATATCGCAGACGTACAGTAATAGTAGACTCAATTTGGATCAAGATGATGATGTAAATTCCTAGTCATGTTACAGCTGATCAGGTCCAAAATCAATGTCTATACAAGAAAATATATTGTGGTCTGTGGACCACCACTAAAAGATTTTACTTCATCCTTGAGTGAAACTTGGGCCTAGTGGTCCGGTACTACTAGCTTTGTCGTACCTTGCATGTCACATTTATCCAGAATATGAAATCATGCTTCACAAAGTCAAACGTTCCATTGAATTTCACACTTTCCGGTGCCTCGTCCAATAAATCCAACTATTAAAACATGCAATAGTCTATCACATCAGTATCACACTTGAAAATTTAACTTATATCACAATAAACTGACAGCCACTAAATAGCTTTGCAGTCACCAAGTTGCCAGGATTAGTAGGCCTATTAAATGTATGGCTCAAAAAGCCTCAAGAGTTCATTATAGTATGCAAAGGAACAGAGCTATTAAAATATTACTCACAATATTATTAGGCTGCCGTTATGTAGCAGTATCATGGCACATGACGATATTGTAGGCTTAGGCCTTAGTGATTCAAACAAGCTTTTGAGCCCATCGGTACATGGGGCTACTTAACCTTAGTACCAACTTTAAGTTCAAATCAGGAAACTTACCTCAATCTTCCCACAATCAACTGTCTCATAATGAAAGTGTACACACTCATCAATTCGCGGAAACTTGGCACCACAGTCAGACTGATTTAATGAGGCTGGACTGAGAAGCCTGAAAAAGTAATATTCCGATGCGTTATTGATTAGTAAGGACTAGATGTAAAAACAAAAATTTGACAGATCTGTAGTCTAATATTATAATATGCGTCTTACAGTTTAATTTTTAAGGCTGATGCTGATCAGATGTTTAAATATAATGTTGAATGAGTTGTATTATAAAGTGATAGATATAAAGACTATCACCACAGTTTTCACGTCCAGTCAAATTTATTGTAACAATCACAAGGCCTTTCCAATGTACCGTAACAGATTATACGTAAATGGGAAGCACTCGCTTTTATAATTCCCCTCCTTAATGGCTAATAGACCCTGGTCTCCCAATTGACGGGGACAAGTTAAAATCTTGGCCGCAAACTAGCCTGGTGGAGACCTTCGTTCTAAACTAGTCTAAAGGTCAACATCTAACATCGTGGGAATAGCGGGCGTAGCTAGGTCATGATTAGGCCTACTACTCATTTTGTATATATAATTATAATATTATATACCAGTAGTTGGGGGAAATGTGGGCGGGCAGTGGACAAGTAGAAGACTATACGGTATTTAAAGATAAACAAGCTAGAAGATATATATAGTTGCTCAATGTCAATGACGCACAACACATTTATAGCAGACTTGTAGCTTTATGCCTTACAGCAAGATCAGTAAGTCAAGCAATATTTACCGATGACTTATGATTATCTGATATCATGAAGCAGTCAACAAATGCCATACATATGCAACTACCATCCTATCGAATCCAATTCCGCAGGTCAAATCAGAGGTAGGCCTACATATTATAGCAAGCCTACAATATTGGCATCTCAAACGCCCTGGGCTGGGTTCAGTGCAATCATCAAAATTTCCAACCCATTTAGCACGAATTCAAATGACCTCCTTATCATCACTGATCATGAAAAATCCAAATACCCTGTATCCTTTTTACACGGCCGTTAAATGTGGACGAGCAGAATACTAGCAGTACGGTATGGCAAAGAATCAGATTTACAAAGTGAGGCTTACTTTGGCTGGCATACTGAAGAAGTTCGCTGATATTTCTTGGCAGTTCCACTAGCAAATGAGGTTTGTTCTGTGACGTGTGGCATTCTGATAACAGGAAATCTTCATATTCCGTTTAAAAATGACGATAGAGCAAGGCTTCTACATTGGCTCCTTCTTTACAAGCATACAGTAATCCTGGATGGTATCAGATAGGAATAACAATAAGACTGAAAACTCGTACTGTAATAATTAACTTGGTCACATTGACCTTGATGATATGGATTACAATTGGGCCTAGTAGCCACCCTATTTGGTGCGACAAATCCATACGCATCGCTGTTTCATTGATCACGCAAACAGAGGCCAGATTGCAAAATATGCTGCGGGAGCACGTTCTGTGCAGCAGGCTAAAAGTCCTTTCGGAATCAGCAGCTGCCTGGTGCGGACAAATACAGACAACCAATACTTGACAAGTAGCCGTACATGAAAATACATCACATTCCCGTATCATTTGCAATGCTACCATGTTGGTTATTGATGCTGTGGGCCTGTGGCCGCTGTGTAAATTTAATTGGGCGGTTAGGTCGATTCTCACATACCAGAAGTTGAATTTTACATACCAAAAGTGCACAAATGCTCATTTTTCACACCGATTTTCAATGTTATATGTTTAATAACGCGTTCCAAAAACAGGCCATCATTTGCATACTGCACCGTTCAGTTAAAACCTTATCAGTAACTCCTCTATTAATGTTGACTCGAGCTCGCCAGAATTCAGGTGATCCCCGATCATCTGCTGGTTGTGATTTCAACGCTACCTATCCTCCAGCTCCAGGCGATTGCCCAGTCTGTTTGATCCATTGATCATTCATATCCAGTAATCCTCGTTCTCACGATGTGTCGATGTCTTTCCGAATTTTAGGATCGCATATTTCTCGCTTTTCAGTTCATCTACATTTTAGCGATGCCTCCCATAGTTTAGGGATACCCTGCAGGTCAGGTCAAAATATACCAGTAACTACGGAACCGCGGCAACTTCCCAACTATACGACGGAACGATATACCACATACTGGTACGCGTACCGAGGCCACTTAATTTATTGATCCAAAGCCTGATCCTTCCTGCATACCGTGGCTTACATATCTTTGTATTAGCAGTCCCAAAAATCCAGCAAAACGATGAACACAACGCAGAAACTGAGAGACTAGCAAACTTGCAACTTCCCGAACCCCGAAACGAGCGGAACTCGGGGCCGTATAGTTCCGCCTCAGTAAGCAAGCACCGTTGTCTTGAACCATAGAGAAGTGGCAGCAGAGAGATAATATTTTAGAAAACTGAAAATGTGAGGAAAGTAGAGAGCATGGACAAACTACCACCTGTGACTACACGGTATAAAACAGGCTACAATATAGTTTCGTGTCCATATCCTCTGCAACCAGGGTGCACCTTGCGCCAATAGCAGATTTCCGCACCGGAAAGGCAAAACTAACCGCTGCAGTCCTTCCCTAAAGCATACAGGCCCTTCAGGCGCCAGTTTACGGGGTCAACCGAACATAAGTAGGCTAATGGTAGCCAGGCCTAAGCTAATTCTTCGCCATCCCTAGCCAAAACCACTTCGCGCAATATCCAAATACATGTGATGGTGATCTGCTATATTTCATTTGCATACAGAAAGCGAAAGTGAAAATATGTAACCGACCAAAGGCCAACGTCGAATTTTGACATCAATAGGCGTACTAGTAGGCCTATAGGCTAAATAGGTGAGATCGGGGTCGATTCGTTGCTGGGTGCCGTTACTTGGATATAGGATAGCCGAGCATTAGAATAGTTACACCTCCACCTAGACAGAACACATGTATTATTCGGTAAGAAAAACAGCACATGCATGCGTTAGATTAGCGACTATCCGATTCACGAGAGCCCAGCAACTACGATTTCCGCGAAAACCAAACAATGGGCTATGGGCTAATCGCTGCTATGACGACTATACCATACCCCGTCGCATAACCATTCAAAATGAAATTTCCCAACAGGATGTGAGAACTTTTATAGCATTTTACATTATACGACAATGAAAGTAAGTAGCAGAATAGATGCGCTCATAAAATGCACCAGATCCTCACAAGAACTGAAATATGATTCAGCACAGCCAGAAAACTAGAACTCTGTCGTGGTTTGGTTAGAAGCAATCTCTGTCAAATTGCGAGACACTGTTTACCTTGTCCCCACAACTGCCATAGTGCGCGTGGAATGGAAGGGGAGCCTCTCCAAGATCTACCACCTCCGTACGTAATGGTGCGGAAAGCTAGCTATTTCGCTATTAAACAATAGAAATTCCGTCACCAGTGGTAGTAAACTCGTAGCAAATAATAGATATATATATATAACAGATTACATTGCTTACATCCCGTAAGTATAAAAGTAACACAAAAGAAGATATTTGCACATAATCGCAGAAATGATATACGGATCGGTAAAGTGACGTCGAAATGGTGCCGTTAGATACTATATTCAACATTTCACATTCCGATGTGATTTCGTCAACATTCTGTGACTTTCCAGTTTCCACACCGCCCAACAAACAATATTAGATTCCAGTAGCCTACATTGCCAGATCAAAAATTCGCACACCTGCCCTACTAGGTAAATGACTACTGTTATCAATAAAATTGCCTGAGGCAAAGTATCCAGCCAAACGAAAAGACCTTAGGAAAGTGATTAGACAAGCCCCCTCTCAGATTAGCACCAATTGTTAATGCCAATAGATCAAGTAAAGGTGTACAAAATACAGTACAGTGATATGTGCATTGCATCAAACAGCACCGAGAACAAGATTAGGCTATATCTCTGTTTGAATTCCAATGTGAATCTCGTAATAATAACGCACAATTAGAACTTCATATCAATTTTTTCCAACAAAAAGGATCACTATCTTTATCAGTGTCCAGTCACAAGAATAGAATGGGTTTGAACCAAACTAGTAACATCTAGTGGTAACTACTCACCTACAATGCATTATTGTGCAAATTCATTAGGATAGAAAATATTGAAGACAAACTTCATGAAGATCTACAACGCAGCTTAAATAGTCATAATTCAGCATTTATGAATCATACAGCACTTTGCTATCGCCAAATTTTTTAACACACATATCGACTACTTCAAGTAACCTGTTTGCGTTCCGTGTCGCTATGTCCACCATTGGAACTTTAAAAGAAAATGCAGCAACTGGCAAATCTGGATACACACTTCGTATACTTGCAATCAGTTGATCGCCAAAATTACAGTGGGCAGAACGCAATGTCCTTAAAACGTCTATTGCGATTCGAGGGAATTGGCAATTATAAAAGTATGATAGTACTTCTTTTGATGGCTCGGATTGAAAAGCTTCGTCAGCTTTAACGTGAATAAGATGACCTTGCAAACTTTTATGTCCCTTATTAGGCATTGGCAAAGATGCAAGCCACATTAAGAGAAGGTATTCCAGATCATCCCACTGCCGACTACTAAATGGAGTAACGGCGTTAGTTATCTGAGCTAACTTTGGAACAGATATATAGTGTTCAACGCCTGTCCTACCACGAGTCATAGGGACAATGGTACCAGCTAAAGATTTGTCTGCATTTTTCAGATGACGAAAAACGTCAAATTGATTCCCTCCGACATCTACTGGGAATCCAGCATCGGTCATCTCGGTCTCGGTCAGAGTCCTAAGAAAAGCGGGAAGGATTTTGTACAGTCCCAGCATGCGGTCGAGATGATATGCAGCCAGCTGCGCCAAATGAAATTCGTCGGGGCCGTTTTTGGCAAGAAATAGGGCAGGGGCTGGTCGAGAAGAGGAATCTAATGTTACATCCATTTGGCCTCCAACAGCCATCTTCCCACGTGAAGGTTTGAATTTTGTAGCGTCGCTCACAGATGCTTCCAAAACCACACTTTGCCATTTAGTGTCAGACATCCCATTCCAGTGACAGACCTCCATCAAATGGTCCATTCGGTTCTCTCGAATAGCCTCTTGTGTATGAAGAAGATCTTGAAAGCACATTTTAGCAATGCCTGGCTCTTTATTCACGGCATCTTTTGAATTTTTGGAGTCTGCTTCCTTTTCTTTTTCTGGTGCTTTAATATACACTGTAGTACCAGCATGGTCAACAGCTCTAGTATTATCACTTTTCAAAATGACGATAATCCAGCCTTCTTTTCTCAAATGTGGCATTGTCACAAAAGCTTTACATTTAGGGTCACTGTCACACTTCTTTACAGCATCCTCCAACTTGCGCAGAGAAGCAACACAACCCCATTCAGCTTTACTTCTTGGACAATAATAATCATACCGGCCAGGATAATCAGCATTCTCAATCTTCTTGTATCCGAATGTATCTTTGTATTCATCGTCAGATTTTTCATCCTTATTCATAACAACCACATTTTCATCTTTAACTATTTCTTCTATCTGTAATTGGCCGACGTCTACTTCATTAATAGCTACATGAGACTCGTGCTGCTCCCACGAATCCACCTGCGCTCCATCATGATGATTCTTCAAGGCCTCTCTTAATTGCGTATTGCCGACTTCCTCGCGATTGCTAGGCCCATTCTCTACTGTGATAGATTGTAGATCCTGTAACAGCTTGAGTAGGTCTGACGAGGTGCACTTCAAATTTTTTACTTGATCAAACAGATCTTTTGCTTGAGCAATAGCATGGTCGGGCACATCTTCCAGCAGGACACTGAGAAATGACATGTACAGATTGTAGACATTTGATTTGTCTAAATAATTGTCACATATGCCTTGCCTACATGTTATTGTGGACGGAATATCATTGATGGAACAGTCACTGTGATAATTGCATTCTCGTTCACTGAAAACGATGTTTTGATCAAAGTTTGTTAGTTTTATAAGAATCGAAGTGCCATCTTGCGTGATGATGAAATTTTTTGTCTGCCAGTTTTCTAACATAATCGGGCCAAGCGGACTGCCATTGCCTAAGTATACCGCAAGGTTGGCTAAGTCAATTGAGATCTTGAGCCGCAGATTCCAAGATTGCTCTTGTAACTTTTTTATATTCACAGCCAATCCAGCTTCTTTGGCAAGAACTAAGGAAGCTGGGCCTGGCTTTGATGTGACGTCTAAACACACTCCGTAAAACTTTACAATATTCGGGTGTGATAATTCCTGCAGGAAAAGGTATTGTTGAAGGAGCCTTCTGCTTTTTAGTAAGAAACAGCGGCTTTCATTGTCTTTCGTCTTATCCGAGTCTGTTGACCCACATTTGCCACTCATCATTTCATCCAAATCTGCAAGTGAAGTTTGCAAGGCCACATTCTTTCCTTTGTAGAGAACATCCCCGGATATTGTATGTCTAGTTTTTTGTACAGATTTTGGCATACTTATTGAAGAAATTTCTTGACAACCCCAATGTCTTCGGTAAAAATTGTCTACTTTCAAAGCAATATTCAATTCGTTTAGCAAATAGGTGAAGTTGGAGCCAGGAATGTCATCTGAGGTACTTAAAGGTGTACTAAGGTAAGTTAACGCGATAAGATACTGGAGCTTTACATCAAGGAAGCTTGATTTGACAAATATGTCAGAGTCTTTCTGAATTTTATTACTTGGAAATTTTGGCCCCGCAGCTCCGGAGTACAGACGTCGGAATGATTTGTCAATCGGAGAATTTGAAACATCAGAATTGACGGAATGACGAGATGAGACGCATAGAAATTCACCAAGCAGGCACCATGTCGCCGATGCATAAAACAGAAAAAACAGAAGCAGCAAAATCAAAATTCCGAAAGTCCTTGGATAAGACTCAGCAACTTTCCGGTATTTCTCCATCTTGTTTTTTGAATATATTAGCATGATAAAGGGAAAGCATAGAATCGGCTTAATTCTAGAAGAGACGCCCATGGACTGTCCCAAAAACTAATCAGCCTACGTCATCTCCCAAGTGATCCACTAGGTCCCTTACAGGGTGGAAGATCTATAGACAAAAATGTGAGCAGTTACCACTGGGCACTGGTTAATCCGGGATACCGCGGCTTTTGCGTACCACTGGGTAGCGTATCAAATAAGCCAAGACTTTGCAGTACTGTACATTAAAGTCCCTTCTATAACTACACCGCCCAGTGCCTAAAATATCACCCCACCCCAACCTCAACCTCTCAGATGTGATGTCGTAAGTACGCCACGACAAGCTTTGGTAACGTTAATAGCTTGGCGTCCAGCTGGAGAGCGACATCTCGGGGAGAAAGTTGGCTTTGACCATTGAGCGAGATAGGACCTAAGGTGGCTGGGTTTCAGTGGGGGATATAAATATTTTCTAAATTGAAAACGTTTCATACACATAATCAATATGTGAGAACAGAAACCACGATAGAAATGTACAGTTGGTTCAGTTGGCCGAGTGGGTTAGACTGTCCGCCTTCTGATCGGGAGGTTGCGGGTTCGATTCCCGAGCGAGTCAAATCGAAGACTTTAAAATTGGTATCCGTTCCTTCTCTACTTGGCAGTCGGTATCGGGGAAGTGCGGAGAGTCGTGGTTGTAACAGTGATCCGGGCAATAAACTGGAAGTATTGAAACGTATACCGTAAGCATTGATCTGGCGTAAATGACCTTAGTGGCCTAGTTGAAAACACCATAAATTTCAAACAAACAAACAAACAACATTTTGCGTATTGCCACGAAGACACACGGAATAGGCTACCACCTGTGTCTAAGAAGATAAAAAAAATGAAGTAGCGCCAAACAATATTTCACGGTGATTTTTTAGTCCCATTTTCCCGAGATTATTTTGAAAGGTTGGCGGGAATGACTTTACAATGCGATATATTACCCAATTAACAATCAAGCATCAATAAACGTGAACCAACTGATCCATTTACAAAATTGTAAGGCCTAAGGAAAGTGAGCTGGGCCAATACTTCTGTGTCTGTATGTAGGCTATGCATCAATGCATATTGTAGCCTATATATATATATAACCTAGGCCTATGCACCATGCGTGCATATGTGTGTCATCTGATAGCACGTCACCGTCACGCGCACCTATAAAGTTATGTTCTTGTTAAAAGACAATCCAACTGAGTCGTAATTTTAGCGGTCATACTTCGAGTCATTTTGTAACCACAAAATTGTCCTTCTAAAAGCCATAGATAGGCCCACTTAAAGCACAATTGACCATTACAACTCTAAATAGGCTTAGTTATAGGGCAGGCTTATCGAAGTGGATCGCCTGATGTGTTGCCTCACATGGAGTCACATCACAAAAGAAGAACCTGTAAAAACGTGTGCGATATTGCTATGATGAGCCGGGAGAAGAGAGGACAGACCTTCTCGGATGGGATTGGTGGGAGTATTTACATATTTGAAACCAGGTCGAGTTTGTTCCAATGATTAAATGTTAGTAAATCTATTATGAATGCGATAGTCATTTTAACGGTATAACGCTCTCTATATCCTTTAGGGCCTTTAGACTAATTCCATTATACTTAAGCTCGTCTTCATCTCTCGATGATGATACGCTATTTCAGAGCTCTAAGACTCAGCGCCTATCATATTATCATAAGTCGGTAACATCCTTCCTCCATAACAGAAAATGATTACGATAGCGAACGGAAGGGAAGAGCGTCCTATAGGCTACGTGTAAGGGAAAAGCGTCGGATATAACATTAACGTCCTCTTCTCTGCCACCTTTAAGTCGCTTTTTTATAATTACGTCAATAGCGAACGGAAGGTGTGAGCGTCCTATACGTGTAAGGGAAAAGCGTCGGATATAACATTAAATCAACATCCCTTTCTCTGCCACTTTTAAACGTAGCTTTTTTATAATTAAACTAGAGTTGAATTAAAACAGTAGCGATAAATCTATATAGCCTGAGAATGTCAATTACGGCCGTATCTTTTGTGATACTATATTTAGTCGGGGGATCTCTGTCGTTAACCCAAACTGAACTCGATGCGTTTTATGGAAACATCACCCTGACTTTGGAGGATGATAATTACAGACTTATTAGCGATGGAATACCGGATCATCCGTCAGGTAAGAAAAAGTAGGACTGCTTAAGATATTATTTAACGACAGTCGCCATGCCTGATCTCCGGTCAACCGTCTGTATTATTGTAGCATAGACGTATCCGGGATATACCCTACTCCTTTTCTGCGAAGAGACATATTCTACCTCAATTAAATCAGCCTAAAAATACTTAATTCATTGTTTTTTCAGATGCTAGGTTTGGACTGAGAGTAATTGGCGTCCAAGACTACAATTACATTGTGCCAGCAAACCCCGTTCACGCGAGTGAGAACAAATGCGCACCAATGGGAGCAATCGGGTTTGCAGTAAACGGGGTGCCGTTTTTCAACCCGTATTCTTCACTTTGCTGCAACGCCGGTAGGTTCCCTCACGCCTGAACAATCGGAAATGTCTTTGCCGATATGTAAAGGACAGCTGAACGTGCAAAACATTTGACGGTCGATCTGCGCGAAATCATCTCGCCGAGGATCTCATTTTAATAGTTACCTTTTGCATATTTTGCAGTGGAATTGGAAAGATTCGATAGCTGCAACGGACATCCTACAGGACAAGATGCTTATCACTATCACCAAAACCCAGTATGCATCAATAATGGAACTTCTTCCAAGTTTCTAGGTAAACTAAAATGTGTGTTCGAGTAGTTCGACTATAAGTCAAGGGTAAGTTATATTTAATGACTCTGTTCACTCAAAGGAATTGCTCTCGACGGCTACCCAATATATAACGAATTTGATGAAAATGGTCGATTAGTTCAAGAGGAAGATTTGGACGAATGTAGAGGAAGATATACCGCTGACAATGAGTACAGGTGCGTAGTTGATCAGGACGCGACTGTTCTCAACTGAATTACAATCGATTCAATGAATCCTTGCGGGGGTTGCGACACCCGTCGTCGCTATAATATTGTATTTTTACGGGAATTTTTGTTGTGTCTTGGTGAGACGAAATTACAATAGCACAATTATTTACGACTGTATGTTGTAGCCCGATTAGGCTACAGGAGAAAAAATATGAACTATAGGCCTATAGGCTTGCATAGGCTAAAACTCAGGCTGACATCGAAATCGCTACATAGTTTTAGGTTAGGTCAACTTTTCATAAGAGATGAAACTGAATTTCCAATTTTGGCAGAAAAGAGAATAGAATATGATCAAAGTAGTGAAACTGCAACATTTTCTTAAGTTTCGCTGCCTGATTTGAACACACAAACGATGTACTTGTATTTGAGGCATAATCGTCGGTGTTAGGCTTCACTCAATTATGTTGGAGGAGGACGGAGATTAGGACTCCGTACGCTGTTGTGCATACGAACATTTGCCATCAATAACTACACTGACCAGTCAAACTTACTGTCAGAAAAGACAATAACCACACCGTTGGCGCCATTCCCATGGCGACCACCTGGTACGCTACGTCTTAGGTCACACGCTTAGGGTCCTATCACCCAAAATCATAAATTTCAAAAAGAATTCTTAACAACAAACTACGACTTCTCAGACCTGGCAATGGCGTCAATGATAAGGAAAATATCAAGACCCGACATGGTCATTTAGGCAGGCCTAGATCAGTAAAAATTGAAACACCACAATTTTGAGGCCTGAACAAGCTAAGGAATTTCTAATGCATCTTATGTGAACTAGCTTCCCACTAGCTGATTCCCCATCATAGTCCGGGAAACTCACGAACCACCAACATATCATTTTCATACCACACAATTTCGTTGCAGGTATCATATCACCAGCACCTTCCCTTACACACTCGGATGTTTCAAGGGCGAAGTATCTGATGTGAATTTAAGGAAGGCGATAAGAAGATGCGGTTGTACGGAACTTCTCACTTCCGGTTGTGATCCCGTGTGATTATTAGATCTAACATTTAATCTATAAAATCGGTGAATTTGGCTAGTCTATTATATATAATACAATGCTTCCGCATATAAGATAACTGAACAGACTTTTCTAATGGTTAAAGGGCGCAGGAGCGCAGGAATCTGGAGAGGGTCGTCAATGTCGCCACAAAATTCAGGAATTCACCCTGCAGTAATAAGTTTTCTTGTTCGATATTATCAGGGGCAGTAGGTTACTTCTGAACCATAGAAAAACAAAACTGTTTGTAAGCCCGAGCAAGGCAAGGCTGAAAGTTAAATTTGTGACAAGGCTACTAATTATATTCAAACCTCATCGTCTGACAATGGCTAAGCTCATGCAATTTAAAACCCACTGCTTTCGTTCCGACTGAAAAGCCAAATTTCGTTTTCGTGAATTTCAAACTTAACGTCAACCGAATTGAAAAGAAGTTATTGAACATACGAAAATCTCATTCAAACCCAACGAAATTGCATTGGAAACTGAGATTTTTCGGTTTCTGCGCTCGGTTATTTCGGATGATTACTCATTCCCGTTCTCTACTGATTGGAATGTCGACGAGTCCACGGTACGTTTCCATAAATAGAACGTTTGTCTCGAACGAAGGCGCCGATAACATTAACATTAACTCGGCCACCATATAGGCGGCCAACACCAACCCCAACCCACTTACTTGTGCGTGGCACAGACGTTGCTGTTTGAGATTTATAATCGACATCGAAATTTACTGCTATCTATAGAAATCCCGAACATGCGTACAGTATAATGCTAGCGAACGCTATACGAGTAATAAATCGTTACTATGCTATCTACATTTTGGTCTATTCTCGCTCGGATCGACAGCAACGTCAAGGGGACTTCTGAGATCGATGAGTTTTATGCGTAGCGTGGATGCAACGCTTTTCGGGGAAATCAAGTATCGTACTTCTTCAACTTTCGGCCCCTCTTACTCCAATCGCGATTTTTGACGATAAATGCCCGTCCTGCCGATATCTCACCCATTTACCCGGCCCCGAATTCTGTAGTTTCTATTTCTTCAGAGGGCAATGTCAAAATAGGCGATGTCAAAATAGGCGATGGTACAGTGTTCGTCGCAATCCCAATTCGCGCAACGCAGACGTACGAAATGACGCACGAAACTGGAGAATTAAAAATAAAAGATATGTGAAGAGTATATGAATCCGGCTTCAATTGCGGTTATGAGTGTGAAAGGGAAAGAACATTTCGAGTTGCGGAGAATGTAGCTGTTAATTAATTAAAACAAATATGTGTACGTTCTCGTTACAGACATAGCATTGACGTGATTACGCTAATGATAATGAAGCTACAGACGATTGGGCTAAACCAATTCGAAAAAACTCGCGCCTTCACAGGCATGCTAATGAACGAATGTATGTATTGGTGGGTCCAGGGTCTAAGGCTAAATAATATCTCAGATTACCCGACTATTGTCCGTCAGGATGCAGCAGAGTAACATATATCTCAAAGGGCTACTTCACCAGGGAAACTCACTTCACTTCACTTCACTCGTTTTCAATATTCATGAATGCTGAAACATGGCCTACTCTAGGTAAAGTAAAGTAGGCCATGGCTGAACGCATGCATGGTAACTGTTCACATTTGAAAGCGATTGGTAGTTTGGTATGCTGACTTGTGATCATTATGCGCGTCGCTTTCCCAGCTAGACGGCCACCGTAATAGAGATAGTGAGAGGGACACATGAATTTGATAGCCTGCAGTCTCTTTCTCAGCGCCTCCTTGTCTAATCTGTATTATGCGGGGACATGCATGACGTACATAAGCGTAACTTGCGAAAGTATGTGTGTGTGCGCGCCTTTTGCATGCGTATTATTGTGATGATTCGAGCCAGTGTATTCAGTAGATTGCATATTGGCCCAAGGGGAAAAACAAAACATCGTCCTTTCGTTGTGGAAAAATATATTGCTGCCACGAGCGATTTTCAGTTACAGAAAAGAAACAGTAAAATACTTGTTAGCAGCTTTTAAAAGATTCTCAAATCCAACTGTTGTTCTAAATATATATTAAGTAGACTCGTAGCAACAAGATTGCAAGACTTCCCGTGTGACTGACAATACCAAATAACAAACCTAGAGTATCGCATGAACTATTGTTATATAGTACCTCACACAAACTGCAGGATATTTCTAAGTACTTTTATAAGGCTTAGCACCACATTCTAAACGAATCCGTGGTATACCGGTACTGAGCGAAGTCAAACACTTAAAGCAAACCTGGCGTCAAACATGAGAAAGAAAGATTCCTGTTGTCTGTCGTATCTTATTATTGTCTAGTTTTCCTGATTTACATTAGTTCATTATGCAGGAAAACAAACGTATGTGTAATTGACAGTTCGTCCAGGCGCATACAATTTCCATATATGGTTTATCATATGCTCCCATTGTCTCTGTATGACCAAAGACTTAGTTCCTATGTGATGCATGGACAGCTCTTAGGAGCTCAAACTTTATTTGTGCTTAGAACTTAAGCACAAAAGGTGTTTAGCGCTTAAGCAGTGGTCGGACGCATATACTTTCAGAACTAGATGAAGGGGGCTGCAGTGAAAATCTTGCGAGCGATGATGCTTTGAGCTTATACAACATTAGAGCAAAAACTTGATAGTTGATTAGCTGTCGTATTTCGCATGATGTTTTAATGCTTGGGCTATTTCAGTTTGGAACTGCCATAGGAGATCGTGATATAGGGATACACTATTTCAAGCCTATTACACGGCGTAACTCTGTCAACTCGGCTATGTAGCTTACTAAGTCAAATTGTGTCCGTGCATTTCGATCGACACTTTCATTGATATGGTTTGTTAACCCTTTAGTAAAACTAGACTCGTAGCAACGAGATTACAAGACTTCCCGTGTGACTGAAAACCGCAAATTGACGAACCCGTAAAATTGCTATTTTACCAGAAGTATTGTAATAAGGTTTCAAAATGACACGAATTTGAATTCGCGTTTATCAATTGTTTAAGGGTTACATATTGCAAAACTAAGTATTCGTGTCATTCGAATCTATACAGTATGTCGACAACGTATCGTATCATATCATATATCATATTCTGAACGCGCCACGTAATTGTATGGCTGTAGGCTGTGGCATTGGATTTTTTTCTTAGTCCTGCTCTCGATTACACAATATAGCTGCTTCGGAAGAACGCTTCAAAATCGATTACCAATTCCTGACTAACAGTTTGTGCCATCCCGGGTAAATTTGGCATAGATTCGTTGAAACAGGGAATTCTTGATAATGATATATTTAGGTTTAGGAAACGTGTATTGCTCATATACAACTTCGAGATAAGATAGGGAATGTGAATCTTCTACACCACACACAATCTATCATTGATTGTGTAGGCCTAATTAGAAGTATTTTGTGCCCTGACGACCTGCATGTACAGTATAGCAAACAGAAAGCCGAGCAAAGATTAGCGTCAAGAAGGAAATTTGTACCCAGAACAGATTCGTCCGACTGTGCGAAAATAATAGCGCCGGCCGCCGTCCATAGATTTTTCTGCCTGATACGGATTTTCCAGTCTGCAATGAATCTACATAATTTCATTATTATTGTCCAAATATATATATATATATATGGTGTAGAGGGTGACGGCTGACGGATTACTTTCTCAAGTTTTCAGTAGCTGGTCAGGTGTAAAAGCGCGAATGATTCATCAGTATTTATCCGGCTTCAAATCACTTCCGCGACATAGTTTTCATTTCAACATAACGTATTGTAAATATAACACGTAGCCTACAATCGGGCCGATGCACAAGATTTAAAGATTAAGAAGTTGATTAGGTACTATCTCAAAATCTATAAGATGAGTCAAACATAACGATCGTACAACGTAAAAACATTTTAACTATTAAGTAAAGTAGTACGTAGGTCAAGTGTAGTCCCACGAGTGGCAGACCGAAGTGGCACACCAGAGTTGACATTTCCAATGCTGATTTTCTTGTTACCTCCATTTTATTAGGCATTCGTGGGAAAATTGCAAAATAATATTTGAATGGGATTAAATCGGATTTGTCAAAATGTTGTATTCGAGATTTTAGCAAACGGATATCATTCAGGTAATGAAATTTTCATACTCACTCCATTTTGATGACGAACGGATAAAATTCAGTTGATATCAATTACGGATAAATCGGATGAGTATTATGTTTTGCTTGAAAACCACCCAAAACAAGTATGACTCCAAATTATTTTTCAAATGTCACCGTTGATATATGATACTAATTAAAATGTAACCGCATGCTGGCTAAATTACAGTCTACAGATCTATTGTTAAAAACGACGCTTGTGACAACAACAGCCACCGAGCCACGCATACCATTACAGTCGTGTTCATCAGAACATTATACTCATGTTGCGCATATTGTATAGGTCACCATCGCACTGATCAATAGCATTTGCGGTTTTAGCAGGGTGGAGCAGTCTTGTTCAGCTCAACGAGAATAAGCTGCTTCGTCAATACAGATTAAAGCACTGATGTTTTCCAAACAAATACATTGCAGCGGTCGTGTGCATGTCTTTACCAACTTCATGATCATGAGAAATCGTGTTGTGAACCTCTGAAAAACGTGGGGATCATCATGATCGGTAAGGATATGAAATACTTCAGACACTTCAAAGACTCAAATTACTGCGATTTGTGATATTAGAAATTGTTACAAAATATCTTTCGTATAATTAACTGCTCGTCGCGGATTCGCTGACTACAAAATATTTTTGGAGTGTCGAAATTCTGAGAGAATATGGTCGTGCAGAGCAAAAAAAAGAGAAAAAAACCAAATACCGCAGTCTTACATTTTGTTTTTGTGATTGTAATCGAGGAAAAGTCCCAGATGTTTATCGTGATTTACTTTCACCTTGAAGATGCCATCACGGATAGCGCGATGCCTCGCTTCTATCAAAAAATAAAACTCTCGTACGTGCGCAAGACTAGACAAATCGAAATATGCATTTGTGAGATTATGCATCGTTTAATATAGAAGTTGTATAAAGATAGCCCTACATCTAATTATTAAGTGGTAATGATAAGTGGGATGATGATGATATTGAAGGCGATGTGGTTTACTAAAGCAGACGAGTAGCCTATGAGGATTTTACAGCTAGTTCGTTGCTATGCGCGGGGAAAATTTAACTTTCAGTTTCTCCATCTTGAAAAGAATGGCTGGCTGTTATAATTATACAATTTCTAAATGTCAGGCGCTGACTTCACAAGTATATATACTTTGCTGTAAGATACTGTTGCCTCAGACGGCGCGTTTGTTGAAAATACACAAACAATTATATAGATAGACATGGTTTCGAAATTGCTATCTTTTTGTGACCTATTACGTTATAAGATAGAGATATGCGGCGAAAGTTTCGTTCAATAACTTTTTTTTTTCTTTGACGTAATGAGTTGAAATGAAAATCGTATTTTTTCAAGGAGTGAGTAATTTTAGCCGTTTGGTTGAGCAATTATTTAATTTCACCACAAGTGAAGTTTATTTATTCGCTCTAATCAACGCGTAGCTCGATCAGTCAGACTCATTTTACCTATGGTCGTACTTCTTGCACAGAATCGAATACTATACGTATATTAGATTAGGCGCAGTGCATTACTTCCACGCCCAGATATTCTAACGACCGGAATAAACGGCGATTTTCACTGATCTCAAAACATCAAGCAGCAGAACTTGAAACGACAATGGAAGTGCAGGTATGAAGCCTTTTTGATGATTCCGAATGGCATGAGATTGAAAACAGATATGGTGCTTGCAAAGCAATTGCAAGAAAATTTGCAGCTTGATTTGTACAGGTCTAATATACTGTATATATTGATTATTTACCCATGATGGGTCTATCGTGGAAAGAAAAATGAGGCTAATAACGACACCAACGACATATGCTTGACACTCGTATTTAGGGTACGTAGCTTACATGTGACAACGTAGAATAATAGGACAATACTGCAGCCGTGGAGGGTCAATGTTGATGGTCATATCAATCAAAATCAGCAATCCAATCGCCCTACAAATCAAATCAACAACCACGCTAATGTCGCTTGCTGTCCACTGGTCCTCTCAACTTGACAGTCAGTATATCGCGGGGTGGGAGGATTGGTTGTGGTTGTGAGTTATTCCGGCTTTAAACCGTACGTATCGGATCGCATGATATAAGTATTGACCTGGTGACACAGTCATGACTACATGACCTCAGCCGTTGGGACAACAATAGTAAAATTGCTGTTCACGCACTCGGGCACAGAACTGCACATTGCCATAAGAAATTGAAGTCTGCCTTCACCAAAAACTGCAGAAATCCGCAATGCAGCGACGTTTTTGCTCAAACTCATTCTCATTACATATACATATTTTCAAAGAATCGCAACACTTGCCAATAATTTGGAAATCTAAGCCTCAATCTTATCAGTCGACTGTTGGGCACGTGGTTTGTAACAATTCCTATCATAACTAACAATTCAGCAGTAATGGTTGTTGGCAGTCTACGCGGTCATATTCAAGTGCGAACCCGATTTCTCTAAACGAGCAGGAACTCGTACAATGCGTGGCAGTGTTTATGACGTCTGGTGTAGCCTATTCACAATGTAATGAAGTCGAAATATTCATCTTCTACCTTTTACTGTGTGGTGTCTGGTGTGGGTGTGTCGACTGTCAATCATAACTCATGTTGTATTGTCGAGTTTATCAAGAAACCGCAATGACGCGGACTCATTTCACACACGACAGGACAGACATCATAAATTCGCGGTACAGATTCCCGACCGCGTGTGTACAATGTTCGGGATTGCAAACTTCACAAATGCCGGTAGTCATATTATACGGGAAGGGAAAGGTTTGATAAATGCAATGAGAATAACCAATCGAGGATCGCGCCCTCTAATGAAAGTCATCGCGTTTGATTGAAATGCTTGCTTGTGACACTATAGTCAGAGCAGTCAGAAATTTTATCCTCCTTACATTACATTGGAAACAACAGGGGAACAATTGATCGCATCCGTTACCTTTGATTCATGTGATGTTGTATCAAGTGATATTAAATTTAAAGTTCAAACACTTGTATCGGTTTGATATTTTTCGGATTTTCGCATCTCATTATTCATGACACCAATCTTGATACATAAATACAGGGTGAAATCACTCGTAACGATGATTTTTAGAGGCACGAAAACATTCTACCAACGATGACGCAATCAAATAGCGTAAAAATTCAACGGAATGATGAATATATATATAGAATATTTTTTGACACGTTTCAGCGTCATCGTATCGGCGATTTACCCATAAGAAATTATAAGCTCAATTTTCAGATTAACTTTAAAACCAAAATCTTACACAATGCAGTAACGCATTCCCAAATTCTTTTCGATGACCACAAATTTTATTACTAACAAATTTTGTAAAAATATTAATAATTTTAATTCGTGACACGAATAAATTGATATTCTGCATTTAATTATATATCAACTTAAAACTCAAATATGTAGTAATAACGTTTAACACATAAACAATTGGCCAGATTAATCAGTACTTTAGATACGAACGGAACATCGGTTTGTTGCGCTATCGAGTTATATTCCTTCCTGTATCCGTGTTACGTCGTTTACCATAAACAAAAGTCATTGCAAGACACTCTAGAAATATTTCCGCAATTCCTTCATTTCGATAGTTGAAAGAATATGGGAGTGAACTGAAACCGCTTATCATTTGATTAGCAAAGCGTCACAAATATCATGAATCCCATGAGTGTATAAAACAAAATAAAATCATCCTACCAGCGTCAGGAATAGACTGCTGTATTATTTAGCAGAGCTTTCGTCGCTACATGCGGGCAAGCATACCAATGCGAAGTAACGTGACGTTTAGTGGACATCTGCTACAGAAATTCCAAGTGTAAACTGCACTGCATAACCCTACAAGGCGATTTATAGGCACAAACGCAGCGCTCGTTTAAGCATAGGGCTAACGTGGATCTCCTGAACCAGCAAAAATATGGGCATGGGTGAAGAGGCGGTCAGTAATCCAATATTAAAAAAGAACAAAAAGAGGTCACTATCAAAGTGCTGTTTGTTATCCACAAGATTGAGTCGATTCTCACGAACCTTCTTACTCCGAAAGTCTTGCCTAGAAGGAATATAATTCGAAGCGCCGTGTGCAAAGACTTGTTCATTGATGAACGAAAAATCGTGGAGTGGACGTAACGTTCAGTACGCCATGGATCCGGCACTTGAAGTATATAGCTTCTTTAACATTCCACGTTAAACCACAAAATGTTATAAAACCACAAATCATGATAAGAATTAGAGAGCAAAATGTTTCTATAGGTCGCCCAAGCGCCGCAGGGAAATTTGACATTTTCATATTTCATAAAACTTTCACATAAAAAACATTGGACTTCACGCAATTCAAAACTATCCCATGGTACCACCACGCATTTTCGTGATCACGTCATGTGCTAATGCAAGTTGGGGGACGCAACTTCATCAACACCACTCCATCAGATCGTGTATAGGCCTACTATATGCGTCATGGAAAAACTGGGACGATGCCTCTCTTTGCGTCGGTTGATATTTCGTATTGTTACTATTATTGGGAAACTATATCCACGTTACATCTGCTAAATCGCTACGGAAAAAGGTTTACGTTCTTTTCCCAAAGAGATCTTCCAGCCAACATGTTACTGACTTAATGTATGACAGAGTGACGCAAACAGAATTCATTATCGGTCAATTAAGTAGAACTTGGATGAAGTTTGGTGGAAAGGGAATGACAGGGGCCTCCATGCGTTGCTGATTGGAGGAATTCACAGTATCACACCCGACAAATCATAACGAACTTGAATATCGGTCCAATGACAGCGTTGCCAGTCAAATTGGCTTGACTCAAAACTCAATCCGTCTCGTGTTGTTGAGCCCGGATACAAAGCAAGAACAGCGACTCATGTTCCTACAGACTACTTTCGTTAACGGGTTATGGTCGGCATAAATTAATGGGGGAATTCCTACACAGCGGGTTAGATAAAGAGATCTAAATTGCCACGCAACCTATCATCATATATACTAATTGGAATTTAGCAGCAATTTCGAAATGTTCGCCGCATTTACCCTCGCCGATCGTGAATAGTTACCAATAGGAATCCCTTGATCCGACATAATCGGTACATCGATAAGCGTGAGCAGCTATTTCCTCGTCACGACAATGTCATTATTTTCACCAAAATATCGGATATAATACAATTCCACATTTTATTACTTATGATAAAGATTAAAAGAATGCATCGATTTCAGTGGAGCGGATATATTAAAACTCACACAGTCATTAGAATTACTGGATCAACGCTCCGCGCAAATATGTCAATTACTCAACATCTGCATTCTGCATAGGAACAAGAATGAATCAAGAATTGTCCTAATCAGCCTCTAATCATAAGTTTTCTCCATGCAGTGCCAATACTATGATTCAAAATGGCGTTGAACGTCATTTTTCAGTTTTTAATCAGTTTGGAAAATGTGAGTCACAAACCACAACGACACATCCTATCTGGATCATCTCAATCATATCATGTGTATGACGTCATTGACAATTGGCAATGTATCCAACTAAGGTCCCAAATGTCAAAAATGTTTATCTCCATGGATCTGAAATTAGTTCGATAATAGGCTATACATAAAGTATACAGCATGACGAAACGGTGCACAGCATTTACTTCATGGGCGTTAAGCATGGTTTTCGCTCGAATATAGCGTTTCTAAAAAACCACATGCAGACACTCGATTCAAGCCTTGGACGGATTGACCGGTAAAGTAGACAGGATAGCTTCTACGGGCCAAAGTAAAATTGATTGTTTTGGGTAGCTCTGTTTCTGCATGAAGAGTGTCCAGCTCGTTTTAGTCAGCTGCCCTTCTTGCGGTGCCTCCAGAGGGACTCTGAACACGCCCTTCAGGATTTATAAGATCGCTGAAGCATCGAAATTAGAGAGTGACTCAAATACTACTGTACAATGTACATGCTGCAGGACTATAGCAGGAGGAAATAGCGTCGGCAGCGTTAATGCGATGAGAAATACCGACTCTAAACTATATACAACAATTTCACCGGTTTGTGATTATGGCGCCGAACGATCGTCTCGCCCTTTTTCTTCGTCATACTTTTCACAATTGCGCATACGTGTCGTAAATACCGTGAGTCACAGCGTCCCAGGTCCCAAGCCGAAAATATCGAGTATACGGAAGAGCAGGATGTCCATATTTGAAAGTGTCTTAAGCATACGAGAAACATTACATTGAGGAACACTACACTGAATGCTGACCGGAAGGCCTACAGCGCGACATGGACCAGAACTACACAAAATGATTACACGACATGACGACAATGATTGGCTTAATAATATAACTTCCTGGATCGGTCAGCAAGTTTTTAAACGTGAGATGAAATTTGACTGTCGAAAATAAATATTGTTAAACTCTCCATTTCGGAAAACGAATCAGAAAATTTGCTACGTGGCGCAACAGTTTAAACACAAGTGCGTATATACAATACCGAAAAAGTGATGACATATTGAAACCGGGCTGTATGAAAAGTCACACACTGCTTTTCTACGACGCGGTGGCGGAGGGATGCTGTTCAATTATGACACTGACAACGAGGAATAGAGTTCATTGAATAAATGACCGATTGCGCCCTTGAAAGACTCTGAAATAATAGCAGTAACATCGTCCTTGGCATTTGGTATGCGTACGCCGTTGTTTATAAGCAGCTAATTTACGGCGCATTGAATGAAGAGACCGCACTAATCGAGATCCACGCTTGGGCAGTAGATATAGAAGCTCCACACCGTCACGCTACCTGGAAATCCTAATGATACGGGAGGTATACGTGTGGTTGATAGGCATACGAGTCGTTGATGGGCCTTCAGCGGTGTCGTTTCAGTCGCATGCACAATTCCACATTGCTATTTTCTCGTAAACCTTCCAATCGGCATACTGGCATGACCTTGTGTTCGATTACATCGTTGATATTTTTGAGCCAAAAAACTTCTGCCATTTTACTCCCGCATACCATAAGTTTGAAATCGCTGTCTAAGCGCATGAAAAAATTTCGCTTTTCTTCTGCCATCTTCGCGACTACTGGTGCCTGTTTTGTCATGGCGGAAAAGAGAACGGTCGCAAGCGCCATTTAAATCGCTGTAAACGGAATAGTCCTCGTGTAAGGAGATCTACGGCTACGGCATGATGCAACACTTGAATTAGGCCTACTTTACTTCAAAGGTCATGGCCATATACGGGAAGACGATACACAGCTATACGTATATTTTATATATCTCTTGGGTTGTTTCCAACGTTACTGAATTACAGTTATGTATGTGTGTTAAGCGATACATGTAAGCCTAATACGCGCCAAAACATACAGTGCTGTCATCAAAATGGCGGATATTCAACTCGTGCCTAGAGGCGAATGTCGTTACCGCCTAACTAAACGTTAAACATTATGTCAATTTCGCGTTAGTACAAAAAGATACATAAACTGCAACGTTGAAGAAAGTGTTTTCTGGGAATGTAACATGCGCATATACTGAACAATATTGCAGCTCAATAACAACTTGACCATGCCATGAATAAACCACATGATGATGCGAATTGCTAGACAATGATGAGAGTGTGGAAATAGCTAGACCCACGTAGTATTAGAATACATTTGCATCAACCAATCGTACGGTAGCGATATCATGGCAATGGACGTAATCAAAATAGCTAGACCCACGTAGTATTAGAATACATTTGCATCAACCAATTGTACGGTAGTGATATCACGGCAATGGACGTAATCAACAAGGTAGTTTTGCATTCCTGGGAATTACTTTTTCATTGCAAAGTATATATCCGAAACGCCCAAATTTCTGACCACCATTCCCAAGCGTTTCTTTGTGTCGAAGGCAGGAAGTAACAAACTATTTTGTGGGATGTCGTGCCGTGAGTCATCTCAAATCAACCACCTAATCAGCTTGACAAAAATTCTCTGCTCGATGATCTCCATAGCAATTAGTTTTTGAGTCACGAAAAATAAGATGTGGAGAGACAGTAAGCTGATTTTTATTCGTTACTTGCAGCCGCGCCGAATTGGTACCATAAAATAAATAGAGCTTTGAAAAAAATTTTGCTCGTATTTTAATTATAACATTTTTCATACAATTACAGGAAGCACCCTTGAATCTGAGCCGGCGATCTGCCACCGCAATTTCCGATCAAAAGCCAGAGACACAAGAGAAGGATTTAATCGTCGCGAGCGTGGAACAATGGAGCCCACCACATAATCCAACACTCCTCACGTCAACACCTGCATCACCATGGTGTTTTCCAACCCTAACTGTCGGTTATCCACTAGCTATTACGCCATCAGTACAAAGTCTGCAATATCAACGGGCATATCTACAGCTAGTCGGAAATTTGATCCGCAGAAGTCTGCGGGAAACAGAACCTCATGAAAACACAGGATTTTTCACGATGTTCCCAACAACAGTGCAAAAGCAAGACGAATCCATGCAGGCCGTACCGAACGCAGTTGATCACGTTGAAACCAAAGAAGCCGATCCAATAACGACGGAAACAAGCACAAGTACAACAAGCACTACAAAGCAGGTAGGCCTCTACAGTATTGCATTGAATGTTGAATCAAGCAGAATTCCCTGTTTAGGAAACGAAGTATTTAACCGATAGATGACGCAACGCTGACGAGCCCCTGTGACACCTCTAATCTTATGCTGCAGAGATGTTGAAATCATATACTTAACTATATAATAAGACGGTGAACGCGTGATTGGCTTTTGGTCGCCAAGAATATTTTGTAGATAAATAGTCTCTAGTACAGTTTGTTATTAATTACTTCATCAGCGGACAATTTCGGTGTACTGATCCTCTCAACTTACAAATTTTCCACCAACTTTTCGCCTAGAGCAAACAACGTGGAATTCCGAATGCGATACCTGAAAAGTACGCCGTTTACGCCTGGAAAATTATGATCAAATTTAGCTAAAAGAATCTGAACCGCTTATCGGTTGAAATGTTTGAAAGATGTATTATAGCGGAATACAATTCCGAAGAATTGCATACGGGGAATTTTCTCTTATTTAAGTTGCCCGATATAGACTTTCTAAGACGCTCGATAAGAAACAATAGGTCCTATTGAAGATTTCGCAACAAAAAGGTAAACACTGGAAATATCTTTGCCGTTGGACAGTTTCACGACGAATATTATACGCATCATTCATCACAAAAATATTCTATATAAACTAGTAATAAGACTGTAATTAATTATCAGATTGCATCACTCATGATTCACATCTTTTCATTATTACAGAGACCGAAAAAGTCACAATCGCCGGGAAAGCCATCGTTCAAATGCACTCAATGCGGCGTGTCCTATCCACACCGTTTCGAATTGAACCGCCACATCAAAGTCAGTCACATCCGTCCGCATCGTTGCGAACATTGCGGCAAAGGATTCGGTCATAAGAACTATCTTCAAGTGCATATTGAAACGGTACATCTCGGCAGAAAGATGCACAAATGCGATCTGTGCGGGAAACACCTTTCGACGGGAGGCAACCTCAGCGTGCACGTACGCACGATACACATGGGCGAAAAGAAATACAAATGCTCAATTTGTTCAAGAACATTCGGTCAGCAATGTAATATGAAGACGCACATGAAACGACATTTTTGCAAACAGGAAGAGAAGAGGGTGGGAAGAATGAATTCGTACTGATTGGCTTGATTACAAGCAAAACACTACATACACAAACCCACTTCTATTCGCATCTTATTACCATTATATCTTGATTGTAGCCGAAGGGGGACGATTACTTCAGAGTGTCACCGCAGTTGTAATGTCCAGCAAGATTTATTGGAAACTTAGTTTACAAGCTTACGGAGCTCAGCTCTTTCATCAGGAGAAATCACCCTCTTACTAATCTATGTATAAAACCAAGACAAGTTTCACCGAAAGAAGGTGGATGTATTTTCAGATTTAAGTACGTTCCTGACTAGAAATTGCAATCATACTATTATAGCATAACCCAATCAATGGGTTTGAAATAATTTCCTTTGATTTCGGTGCTGAATTTATTTAAATGATATATTCTATAAAATTATGCAACATTCTAGATTGTGTGATTTTTCCGGAAGTATCAGTTTATAGGCCGGTAATCGCAGATCGCACAGCAACATAAGAATAGTCACAACGTAACAGGAAGCTAACCCTTGAGCTTAGCTTAGAGCAAACAGCATGTTCTGTATACTCGGTTCACTCATCGAAATCTGCAAACAGTATATTGCGGAGGGGGGTCACACTGCGTTGTTTACATTATGCTACTGGCATACTTCCTCGGATATAATGGCGAAAATTTATTGCCATGTAGCAAAATGTATTGCCATGTGGTGGCCATGTGGCAAGAACCTACTGTCTAGAGTTGCACTTGAAGCATAGATAACGTCAGACTTACCGAAAGATGTGTAGCGGCAGCGGAACCCATCGACACGTACTATAAGGCCTATATCGCATTGCGCCCAAATACTGCTTGCACAAGAAGAGAAACTACGATATACGTCGGTCGTCGCTAGCAATAAATTGCGGAGAATTCACGTATAATGGGATAGCGTGCAGATTGATTTGCACCTGAACCTTGGCAAGTAGCAATTTGAAATTGCGATAACGCAACAACATCGGAATCAGTGAGAGGAAGAATGCCGATGAGACGGAGGTTGCCAATGTAGAATCTGCCACGCTGCGTATAATTTCCCGCGTCAAGCAATAGTTCAACAATAAAATCACGCTTATAATTCGCGATTCAGTATCACGAACACGCTTCCGACATCCTGCGCTAATGACAAGTTTGGCTTGAGCCTAATAAGACCCCAGCAATCAACCGACTCAAGACAGAGTGGTCGTTGTGGTTATCCATCACATGCCAATCCAAAATATGTCTAATACACGGGCTATAAAACGTGATATATCATTTGCCTTAGCTAATGACCTATGACATAGACACGTAATTGACGTGTGGAACGCAGCAATCTCGCTGGCCTAAGAATCGTGTTCACAATCCAATCAAAGCTGCGGCAACCATCGACAGACCAATACTTTCAAATTGTTTGCCGAGAATATGCATTAAATACGAAGCAACAATAGGTGTATAGAACATAGCTTTCGAAGAAACCGCAAGGAATGTGTTAATTCATTGTAATCTTATAGTTTGAATAACAACAGGGTCCGATAACATTTTACCACGACCTTTTCACGATGGTATGCATTTACATATTAATACATTATATCAACAATATCGACAGAAAGCGCGCGTCTTTGAAAAGAATGCAATTCGTACAAAGGTGATGCAAATTCAATTAAACCTTTTAGAAGTGCTCATGATTGCAGATTCGCGTGATTTGAATGTTTAATGAACATGAAATTGTTTACCAGTCGTATATACAGCGCTAAGCAGGTCTTGCAAAGTCCTATTACACATACCCACGTCATGTCCACCACCTATTGAATTTGTGATTGTTATTATCATCATTATACCTTCCACAACGTTATCTAACCGTTATGTTGCTTCAGGGCGCGATTGCGGAGCATCGAAAACATATTTTCAATGATTTTTCGATAACCTCTCAAAATCATCACGTTTTATGGTCACTTTTGATTCCATTTTAACACGCTAGACAGCAATTTAATACTGCATATAACACGTAGCTCCTCAACGCCGTTAGGCGACACGAAGTATGGCGAGTGACGTTAAAAATCCGGAATTATCTGGTTAAATCCTTCGAAAACCCAATATCACCGTGTCATTATGACCTGTATTCAGTTATATCACAGACATTTCCATTTCAACAGAGTGACCCAAATTTGGGGATAAATAAGTCAACAGTCAATTTAAGAATTTAAGAATTTAATTTAAGAATTATGCAAGTGTCCATGAGCTATTTTAAGAAATTCAAGTACCTTGCATGATGTGACTCACGTTCACATTTATCAGCAAAATCAGAATTTTCAAAATATTTTCAATGGTAATAGAGCAGGTTGGTTAAAGAAACAATCTATTCATGTGCGGGACGATTCCATAGCGATTGAACTAAAATAGAAGAACTATATCGTTACCGTTAGCACAACTATATCAAAACTCCCTTACACCAAGTATCTTCCCCTCGAGGAACTACAATGTATCAAGATATTGACAAATAGATTAGTTCCATCAGAAATAGGGCATATATAGCATGACCATTGACCAATGCAGCGTGTGTGATATTCCTACTCAACAGTTACTACCAAAAGCTTGTCCAAAAAGCTTCTATTTGCTACTACTGTCGAAAACACGTCGTACGCTTAGCAGCTTACAACACAACAACGCACATACGTGATTCCTTTTTGTTCCCCACTAGGGTCACTCCTACATTTGGCATGTAGCACATCGTGCGCCTAAACTACAGCGTGTAACCCACACGATAACCTTTTAGATATGATGGAACACTACACGTGGTTTGAGAGGCAATGAAGGAAGTATATAACCAGTACAAACGTATAGTCATTCAGTATAGCTACATTCGATTTAGTTACGGTAGAGTGCACTGATTAAGTGTAACCTAGCAAGGTGGTTCGATATTGCGTGGTGTGTGTATTGGCGTTCATCCAAAGTTGCTGATCGCAATATACGACGCCTGAGGTCTTAAGATCGTGATCTAGGCTCAACATTCGTGACTTTTCGAATGTAAACTTGTGCCAGTTCGATCCACTTTTCTCAATGTTGAAAAATGAGTCACACAAATTCACGTTTTTACTACGTTACAGCATAACGACGCATCTATATCCATGGAATGTCAGGCAGCGATGGCACCAAGCTGACATTTGTATTATCGCTGCGTCACAATAATATTTCTAAATTTTAATTCAAAATTTACACGGATTAGGTGCCACGTGAAATAGTCAAAATCTTATTGTTTTAAGTTGACAGGCCCAACGTACAGCACAACATACACGGCGGTATACCATTAATTGACCTTTACAAAGATTTCCACGCAGCCAAGGTTTTATATCTTGCGGCTGTTTGCCTAGTCATTGTTATGCGGTAGAAAAGCGATTTTATCGTTTCTCAAATTAGAAACGACGATTGCAATTTTCGAATGCTGATTTCTAAACGCTACCGGACGAAAACGTGACAAAATAATGTTGACGGCGAAAGATTCGGGGATATTGCGTGTAAAAATCGGAATGGAAGCCCTGATGTGTTGAGATGATTGGCAATAAGTTTTCACAGGAGATTACAATATTCCGTTACATTAGCCACTGAAACTTAGATAATATTTCGTCCAGTAAGTGATTTTTGCAAACACAGTCACATTCATCAATTCAAGATACTTCTTATCTTGATAAATAAACGTGACTTTCGCATGCCCGAAAGCAAATTATAGTAGGTCTAGCCCAGGTGTAAAAAGCACGTGGCTCTTTGGCCCCCTGCCCTGGCCTAGTCTCTTCAACGGCAAGCTTATCCTGATTTGGGAGGGAGAGAAAGGGTCAGAAATATTATTCATCTACCGCGATAACTCAACAAGCTACAATCAGATATTGACTGGATGCCCGGCATATTACAGTGCCACCTAGCGACCAACGAGAAGGCCTAGGCCTAATGAAAATTCGACATGTATTATAGATAACTAAACTACGCAAGGATTAGTTATCTATACATGTATAGGCTGCACGTCTTCACCCGTCTCAATCACAAACTGGATCTGGCAAGCCACAAGGAATAATGATGTATGTAGGCACGACAGTCAGCAAAGAGTTTAGGCCGACATATGAATTCTCAAATTCTTACATACTACCTCTTGTCCTGGTTTAGCCTAATATAGGCTACCACAGAGCTCGCACAAAGGGACAACAACAGCAAATTTGATTGATTCCTATCACACTGGCGCGCCCTGGCGGGTGTATAAAATGATACTGTACCCTACTATGTGTATACAAGCAGACCGGCAAGCCATAACCAGCTCTAGATTTCGGAGGGGTTAGAGTGACGAAAAAATAGCCTCTCATGTGAAAAGGTCAGCTTTATGGTGATCCATTATAAAACTACGATTGGATTAAAAGATGCTCGAAATTTAAAAACTTCGAGACTCGCTAGCTTTCGACCAATAGTGACTATAACTGGGGTTAAATGCCCCTGCAAGCCCTGGTTGTATGCAAGTCTGGCATGATTAGCGACTTTATTTCACCTACTCTGACCGGCCTACCAAATAGGCCCATAGGCCTATGCCCTACATAGCCTATATGGTCACGTGTCATGTGTCACCATATAGGCCTATGCCTACACACCCATGATGCCCGATGCCGATTTCTGACCCATCCCGCTGAATGATTTTGCTGTAGGTTTAGTAAATGCCCCATCACACTCTCACAGTCTCGCTATATGGCTCAAATAAGTAAACGGTAAACGACGTAGCGCGAAAAAGGATGTGATCGAATGAACACACGCACGATCTGCCTACGCAGTCCAAACATCTCTGCCATAACTAACTATACTTTTTCAACCGCTTGCCCATCACCGGGACCTCAAGCATTATCGCATCATAAAACTACACACGAGCATAGTCTACCTATATAGAGATTCTTCGAAGAGTCTCTATAGTCTACCCATGGTCTACTCTAGGTAAAGTAGGCCATAGTCTACCCATGGCCTACTTTAGAGTAGGCCTTGGTCTACCTAAGCTCATCTGAGGGCTTTCGCCACATCTGAAATTCCCCTTTTAAATGCGTGACGTAGGCTACATGCGCTATCTTCCGGCCATTTGTGTACTGAGAAACCTAGCGCCACAGAAACTAAGCTCGAAAAGGCAAGTGCGATTCGTTGCGCGGGCATATGATTTCATAGGCCTACAAGCTTAGATCTCAACGGTGCGTTAATTTTCTATCTTCACATGAGCGACGAATCTCAACACTCAAATTGCTATTCCAGGGACACTTTTTAAACCCACAAACGATTATTCATTGCAAGGTGCATATACTGAGATAAATAAAGCGTCCTTCATCTCAGTGGATGCAGGGAACTATGCAATCACGTGATTCACGGAAAGTCCTTGTTCCTAAACAGGGACTTACCCGAATTTCGACGGCCGGCTTTATTCCTGGTCCTGTAGCCTATGCCTGCCGAAGTTTGCTTGTTTCTCCTCTTCCAGCACTGTTCTTTATTCTGAGTCAACAGACTTGAAGCCCATTAAACAAATGCCGTGTGTATATGTGGTAGGCGGTGTCGCAAGACGGACTTTGGGTCGTACTTGGCCCAGCCTGGTTTGTAGGAAGCGAGATATATCGACATGCGTAAACCTAAGTTATTCATCCCAACCATCAACGATGCAGTCGTCATTGTGCAAAACCATCAGATATTCGGGGCCAATATCTATAGCAGAATATATGCGGACAGTTCTGACGAACTCCAATACAGTAAGATCAGAATGAAAATGAAACTTTACGCACCAGAGGAAAAATTTCTGGGATTTTACAGGGTTACTACATTCACAAAGATATGCTTGGTGCACAAGGGGATTTTGTGACCTCCCCTGAGCTCAATCAAATGTTTGGCGAGGTAAACCAATCAGTTTTAAGCTATATACCCAACTCACAGAAAGTGCATTGAGGAATAAAACTGGGTATTGCTCTCACATAGCAACACCACCACAGTTTAAAGTTTCCTAGGCATATCTGATCTTGCTACTATCTTGCAGCTACTGGGAATTTGGTTCATCACTGAATGGCAGGCACTTGGTTCACCATCAAATATTCGTTTCGTTGAACTAGGCCCAGGAAGAGGAACTTTGGCCAACGATATAGTGAAAACATTTAAGCATTTTCGGCAAAAAATCTTCGGCCAGTCACGAATCACATTCCACTTCGTTGAAGTTAGTGAATTGCTGTCCAAAATACAGTACGAAACTTTGTGCGGAAATAGATCCAAGAATAAAAATCATGGAAACGAATGTTTTCAAGAAGGACAATCAAAACTCGGAAACTTTCCAATGTATTGGCATCGAGATATTGAAAACGTTCCAAATGACACATTTACATTTTTTCTCGCACATGAGTTTTTTGATGCACTGCCAATCCATAAGTTTGTCAAAGGTAAAAATGGATGGAGGGAAATTTACATTGATGCAAAATCAGAAACTGAAGATAAATTGCACTTTATACAGTTACCAGAGATCACTTTAGCCACCAAATTGATTAGAGTAAGTACTGTGTGTCTCTCAAGTAGCCCATCCAGTATGCTACATCGCGAAACCAAAACTGCCCTTATTTTAGACCGATGAGAAACGAAACCATTTAGAAATCTGTCCACAAGCTGGAAGTATCGTGTCAAATATTGCCAAGCGGGTGAAAAGTCAAGGTGGCGGAGCCCTAATAATTGATTATGGCCATCTTGGTGATAAAGAAGATACACTGCGGGTACTGCACAAGAAATATTTTTGGAATATTGCATATTTCATGTGTTGCGTTAACAGGGATTCAAAGACCACAAACTCAACGATGTACTAGAAAATATAGGAGAAGCAGATCTTACCGCTGATGTTGATTTCCAGTTTCTGCAGGACAGTATCACAGAGTATGAAGTTCAAACAAGCGGTCCAATCATTCAGCAAGACTTTTTGAAGAATATGGGAATCGAGATCCGGCTGATGGTATGATTACTGACATGCGTACATTAAATAATATTCCATTATGGTACTCCATGTTTGAAAAATCTTTGTAGTCCTTGATTAACATCCAATTCGTGTTAAAGGGTATATCACCAAGGCTTGAAATTCCTTAGTGATTCTTAAATGGCTAACATGATGCACAATTATTATTCACAAGCTACATTTAGCTGACCTTCGAACATTTATAAACCCAGAAACAAAATCTAATGTATGGACAAAGTATTACAAATATTCTGTTACCGTGTCACAAGATTCATGACAGACCATTATCACTACCTATTTTTTAGATGTTGCTACAGAATTGTAAGAGCAAGCCACAAGCTCAGAAACTCATAGATAGCTATAAAATCATCATGGATGAAAAGCATATGGGAGAGCGTTTCAAAGTGATGGCTATAACAACAAAAAACCGGCCTGCCATAGTCCCTGTGACTGGCTTCTACGACAAATGAAATACGGTAGGCCTATACTACAGCAGTTTTCTTGAGTGAGAACAGGGCACACCTTTCTACACCTGCAACTCACTGCATGATTGTTAGGATGAGCTGCTAAGATAAATAACATCTGACTATGAGACAAACTTCTGAGGATCTTTATCAACTGCTCACTGCCTAGACTGTAGAAGCATACAGTGCATGGCACATCCAGCATCCTCTAGTGGTGTACTGAACAGGCTCACCACAAAGCTTGCCAGGATAAACAAGGAGCAGACGCTCTTCTCTGAGAGCTGAATTCATCATCATGTTGTGTTGTACAATTTAACGGAGACAGATCTGCAGAACAAGAGGATTCGTTCTGCCTCAAAAAGTCAAATTATAGATATTGCAAACTAGGAGACTCCTACATTTGACATTACAGTAGATCTATACCACAGACAGGTCTCACATAATTGTGTAATGTCGCTTGTGTTGCCTGACAAATCGCCTGTTTAAGATCTAGCCCACTGTGTTGCCTGTCATGATCCAGGTAGCTGGCCAAGGTCCTGTCACAGCTGGTGTACGGAATACGAGTGAATGTTTTATTTTATTTCACATTTATGTACAAGCTTGATGCGAAGTATACACAATACACATTCAATTAGAAAGGCCTAACGAGAATTGAAGTTGAGCACCAGATTGTACAAGTCACGCATTATATAACATAGAAAAAAGCACCGTAACATGATAGTAAAGAGCTACTTCGGGACTAGAACAGCCCTATATGAATTGAGTAAACTGGTCTGATTTTATGCCTATGCTAAAAATGCTACAAAGAGTATATTCGAATTGTAGTTAAAGTTACGTACCGATACTAACTACCGTTTGTGCATTTCGATAACTCTGGATTTAGTTTCACAAGCTGCATTGTGTACAGAAAAAATGGAGGGGTTTCACGATAGGCATGCTGGATTATACGGTAATGGGCTGGGGCATACAGGAGTCGTGCGAAGGTTTTAAATGCAGTCACTACCTTTATCCCAGATAAGGAAGAGTTTCATACACTAGTGGTGGGTGCCTTCTAAATGACTGGGCTTCCTGACTGGCTGTGCGCAACATACAATGCACATGCAACCAACTGCTGGTGGTAAGAAATCCTCCAGGGTCCCATTTATTATTAAATTACAAGGTTGGAAATTTGGAAAATGAAGCAAACTGTGACAAATGAGCCTAAGATACACCGTAGTCGCCGGGGATAGATCAAGTGCTAGAAATTATATGACACCAAAATTACATAAACGATCATAATGTACCATAAATCACTACTACCATATGAATTATCCTATATGAATTGCGTAATCCTAAATAATGTGTCATAATTTTATACAATACATTGAGTACCAGTATCAGCATGTAAATTCGACCACACGACGCAGGTAACTATAATTGGTAGACTACTTCAACCACAGACAGTCGTAAAAAAGCACATCTAGTACATGTAGCAGACATATAAAATATGTACAGGGGTAAACTCAAAAAGTAATGTTCGGCACAATGTAAGTAGATTTTATGCAACGTGATTCGTATCCACCATCACGATCTAATGAATCACCAAATTATTTTTGGTCACTAGTGGATAATAGCCTATATTTTAATACACATGTTATGTTGAGCATTGAATCCAAACTCAAATGTGCCAACTCATGGAACAGTTTAGCAGAAGCAAGCGACGGCAAGAATTCATTCACGTACTTCAAACAATTTAATAGTAGTATAGACAATGGGGTTCTCCACTTACGCGCCGATGAAATGAGCGAGTCCCAGCCGTGACATGATTGCATAAATCACCTTTTCCTAAAGTGTCGCCCGAGAATACTACACAATCTGTCCATGCGATCTGATCTCGGCGTATTCGACTGGTTCCTGGTAGGGTGGCCTCGATCTTGGTTTTGAAGCTGTAGAAGATAAAAACGGTCATGTTTATCGGACAACGCAGGGAAAAACATTGTAACGCGACACGTACGGTTATAGGAATGATCGATGCTTGCATATTGCAGTCGGTCAGAGTATGGAGGAAGCTGATCATCCATGGGTGGATCCTGTGAAATAAATATATTTCAACATTGAAAATGGGACATTGTGCCTGCAAGACTGCTATGCCAGGCATAGAATGAAGGCATGCAGCCATTCAAAATTCATGTTCGTATGGTGTATTTTCTTACGTCATATCGTTGTTGTGGTTGGTAGCCTGGGTAACGATCTTCTGGGCGATCGTAAAATCTGTCATCAACTTCCTCCTGTTCATGGCCATGTAATAGACGTCCTTCCTCATCATATTCGTCCTGTTGAAATCATTGAAGTGTGCTATTACTACAGCACATCGGTAGGACAGAAGCATTTTACACTTACATCATAGTACTCTGTCGGAGGGACCTCATAGTGAGGGTCGGCTTGGGGTGATACTGGCGGTGCCTCAGGTTGGTTTTGTTTTTGACTGCGACTACGTGGCGACGTGCTAGGTCTTTTTCTTCGATGCTGATAACATATTTACAGCAATTATTGAAGAGACCTTACCACTACGTCCTAGTTCTAGAAGGTCCTTATTTGAACTATTTTCAGTGCAAACGAAGCAATAAATAATATTCGAACAATGTCCAAATGACACCCAACATTCATTCCAAATGAAATGAACAAAATGGTACCCAAAAATATATATACGTCATTCAATGCTCGCACGTGCAGAAAGGTTGAAAAGCACAATGCCAGAAGACAATTAACAAAAAAGTTCACAGGCCTATCCAGCCAGCAGATGTAAAATCTTCTATGGGGTGGGTCTAGCAAGTTATGAATAAAGCAACAAACCATGCCACTGACATATATGGACAAACAAACATAATGTGAAAAGTAAGATCATAACAAAAGATAATGTGAAGGCAACACAAACAAGCATGAGACGTACTTCTGCGACTGAATTTCTCCAATAAGGCTGTAGTAATGATTAAAAGAGAGTGGTTATTTTATCGAAATAAACCTAGTCATTCCAAGTCAATTCAACCAAAAAAAAAAAATTTTCCACCCACTAGTCTAGAATCTTAACAATACTAAACTAATTTGAAAGAGATTTTCATTCTGGGCAAGACCTATTTTAGTTTTTCGAAAAAGAGGCTGTCGTTGCCGAGTTATTGCATTGTGAAAAATCATGGTTTTGTGGTCGCTCATCCGTAACAAGAAAGCAGTTTTTAGGCATACATTTTGAAAGACCTCTAACTCTGGCTGGAGTTGAGATATTGACATGAAAATAGTATGGTTAGGAAGCCTATTGCATGATTCAAGGTTATAAAATATTTTATTCTTGCAAATGTTTGGGGTTAGGGGTCAAACATTCGAAAGAAAACTGTGCCCCAGCAAAATCACTCGAGCGGAACGTAATTTCACGACTTAATATCTTGTGACTATTTATCCCAATTCTCTTGAGCAATGTGTCATTTGAAAGCTCTTGACAAAGATACTTATTTCTACACAGTTATATGTGTATTATAAGCCTGGAAGGGACTTGAAAGTATTAATGAAATGGTGACAGGTGAAAATGCATATAAATTACGAAATGAAGAATTTGTAGCACCACTTTCATCAATTAAATTGTTCAAAACGAAACACAAGAAGGCATTAACAGTAAAAAGTTCAAATTCTAAACATAAAATCTATTAAAGCATGAAACAATTTTTGAAACAGTATTTCCAGCTAACGTATATTGGCCATTGGCCCCGTAGTGTCGCTAGCATAGGCACTTCAATACTGCACAGAATGTCCTTACATGGAATCCAGCATATATCTGGATATTTTGGGTAGTGATATGACACTGCTTGGCCTTCTGGGTGAAGAAAATTGACTTGGACATCTCCATTTTCTTGATCGCCCTCTATGACATGACCAATGTACCATGAGCGGTCATGAACGGCTTCTGCATAGCTGCCTTGTTTGACACTTGTTAGGGAAGTATGCTAACTGTACCGAGTATGATGGAAATCAAATACCTGAGCATAGTTTTCATCAAAATTTATTCTTTTCATGGCTATCTTTGTGGTCGTTTGTGGTATAAAATAGTGAAAATTGCAAGTGCATTTAACAGTGCTGGTCAGTTTATATCTTTCCATAAGTTGTTCTATTGTTTTTTCAATAATTGTTGAGTCAATTTCCTGAAAGTACATACTTGGGATAGCCTTTTCACAGTGCTCTATCATGTTCTTAACAGTTAGGATCTGTGTATCCTCTGGCTTCCTCCGCAAAATTTCAAGAGCTGCGCATCTTTTCACGGTGCCATCTACACTGTCACATGCAGATGCGCTGCGCAGCCATCAGAGAAGTACTCGATTTTGTTTATTGTTCCAAGTTAGCCTTAAGGAAATTTATTGTTCCCCTTTGAATTTCATATATCATCCCAACATCGTGACACAAGTCACTTGACAAGAAACAGATAGATTTGTGTTCCAATGTATTATTGACCTTGAAATAGCAAACCACTGGATGCACTGAAATCCATCACAAGTAGTACTGTGCCTTATATTATTGTTTGTTTCCGCTGCTTCAGAAATTTTGTCTGTTGCTTTGCGATATAAGAGTGCAGCAACAGTTTCACGAGTTTGGTCAAATGAACTTTGAGATACTCATGAAATGATACGACTTTATATACAAGTTCTGTTCTGTCCGTTGATATCCATTGGCAAAATGTGATATGTCCTCAAATTTGCCACGCAAATAGTTTGCCACAAAATTTGGTCCTGGACACCTCGAGCAAAGTTGCAGCATGCAGTCTTTTTCATTGCAATCCCAAACCATCATTTTGATTTAAATCTTCATACCCCTCTTCAAGTTCAATCTGCCCAGCTTTCAGCATTAGTACATGACATTTTGGTGTATTGTACAAACACACATCGAGTGTGTACCAGCAGCGCCAGCCAAAACGCACCATTTTGGTCTGAGTGTTGCAAATGTCGAAAATCCTACCAGTATGTCCGAATTATTTTCCTTGAAAGAGGGGTAAAGTTCCTTCAACGTACTGTTCGTACACATTGTGATGAATACTGACTTTATCTTTGGTTCCAGGCAAAATTCTTCTCATTACAGTAAAATTCCAAAATCCCAGCGTCTTCCCTTTTCAAGGCAGTGGCTTGTTCAGAATACCTTCGGACTTCATCAATGCCTTGATAATTATAATCCGTGACACCAAAGAACTAATTGTAGCTTCGTAGCATGAATCCGGAACAAGCGTTAGCAATTGCGTCTTCTCTGACCCGGTTGCACTGGATGACCTTATCTTCTCTTTAATTTTAAATATGAGCATGTCAAAATCTTAGCAACTAATTTAGAACTCAATTCATACGATTTGAACAGGCAAAATCGGAGTAGGAGTATATGGGAAATTGTGTCAACAGCTCCACCACAACAAATGCAGCTTTTGCTGACAAGAAACCATAAATGTTACAAACATCAGATGCATGCCTAATCCTCATTAAAGGAGCTTTCTAATGACATGTCACTCAGAAGAATTGGTTCAAGTAGTCGCGAGCAATTAATTATCAAAAGTTCGTAACGCATCACTGATTTTGGTCAATAGGGTATTTTAATCAGTCCATTAACCCTTGACCTCTATTGAAGTTTCTCAAAACATTTATGGAAATGAAAGTTCAAGAATCCATCTACCAAATGAAATTAAAACCATTAATTTTAACCCATATTTCACTGATTTATCACCCTTTAATGAAAGAGGTAAAATATGACACCCATCCGTCACGGATCAGTGAGCAGAAAACAGTGATTTTTTAAAGCGCTATATCTCGGCAACCGTTTGTCCGATTTTGATAAAATCAATTTTGTTCTGCTCAGAATTATGTTCTTCAGTCAAATTTACCCTCAAAATCAATAACTTTAATGGGGCGGTGTTGGCCTTGGTTGAACTGACATGGAATG
>JASFYC010000169.1:0-23848 GCA_030412335.1 Botrylloides violaceus | reverse complement strand
ACTTACAGACTTTGTTTGATATAGTCTTATCGCGCTCAAGTCGAGGTCTTTGGATGAAATCGCATTGTTACGTAGTGCCAAAATAACGGACTTTTTTCCAAATTAAAGAAGCCACGTCAATGTGAATGAATGCATTAGCGTTTAAGTAACTGACAGACCATGTTACAGACTTTGTTTGATGTAGTCTGATCGCGCTCAAGTCGAGATCTTTGGATAAAATTGTATTGTTACGTAATGCAAAAATACCGGACTTCTATCCAAAATAAAGAAGCCACGTCAATGAGAATGAATGCATTAGCGTTTAAGTAACTTACAGACTTTGTTTGATATAGTCTTATCGCGCTCAAGTCGACGTATTAGGATGAAATCGCATTGTTACGGATTGCCAAAATAACGGTTTTCTTTCCAAAATAAAGAAGCTATGTCAATGAAAAGAATGCATTAGCGTTCAAGTAACTGACAGACTCTGTTCGATATAGTCTTATCGCGCTCAATTCCAGGTCTTTAGATGAAATCGCATAGTTACGGAATGCCAAAATGCCGGACTTATTTCGAAATTAATGAAGTCACGTAAAGAAAATGAATGCATTAACGTTGAAGTAACTGACAGACTCTGTTCGATATAGTCTTATCGCGCTAAAGTCGAGGTTTTTGGATGAAATCGCATTGTTACGTGGTGCCAAAATAACGGACTTCTTTCTAAAATAAAGAAGCCACGTCAATCAGAATGAATGCATTAGCATTTAAGTAACTGACAGACTCTGTTCAATATAGTCTTATCGCGTTGAAGTCGAGGTATTCGGATGAAATCCCATTGTTACGGAATGCCAAAATAACGGACTTCTTTCCAAATTAAAGAAGCCAGGTCAATGTGAATGAATGCATTAGCGTTTAAGTAACTGACAGACTCTGTTCGATATAGTCTTATCGCGCTAAAGTCGAGGTATTTGGATGAATTCGCATTGTTACGGAATGCCAAATTAACGGTTTTCTTTCCAAAATAAAGAAGCCACGTCAATGAGAATGAATGCATTAGCGTTTAAGTAACTGACAGACTCTGTTCGATATAGTCTCATCGCGCTAAAGTCGAGGTATTTTGATGAAATCGCATTGTTACGGAATGCCAAAATAACGGTTTTCTTTCCAAAATAAAGAAGCCATGTCAATGAGAATGAATTCATTAGCGTTTAAGTAACTGACAGACTCAGTTCGATATATTCTCATCGCGCTAAAGTCGAGGTATTTGGATGAAATCGCATTGTTACGGAATGCCAAAATAACGGTTTTCTTTCCAAAATAAAGAAGCTATGTCAATGAAAAGAGTGCATTAGCGTTCAAGTAACTGACAGACTCAGTTCGATATATTCTTATCGCGCTAAAGTCGAGGTATTTTGGATGAAATCACATTGCTACGGAATGCCAAAATAACGGACTTCTTTCTTAAATAAAGAAGCCACGTCAATCAGAATGAATGCATTAGCGTTTAAGTAACTGACAGACTCGGTTCGATATAGTCTTATCGCGCTCAATTCCAGGTCTTTAGATGAAATCGCATTGTTACGGAATGCCAAAATAACGAACTTCTTTCCAAATTAAAGATGCCATGTCAACGTGAATGGATGCATTAGCGTTTAAGTAACTTACAGACTTTGTTTGATATAGTCTTATCTCGCTCAAGTCGAGGTATTTGGATGAAATCGCATTGCTACGGAATGCCAAAACAACGGACTTCTTTCTAAAATAAAGAAGCCACGTCAATCAGAATGACTGCATTAGCATTTAAGTAATTGACAGACTCAGTTCGATATATTCTTATCGCGCTAAAGTCGAGGTATTTTGGATGAAATCACATTGCTACGGAATGCCAAAATAACGGACTTATTTCCAAATTAAAGAAGCCACGTCAATGTGAATGAATGCACTAGCGTGTAAGTAACTGACAGACCCTGTTACAGACTTTGTTTGATGTAGTCTTATCGCGGTCAAGTCGAGATCTTTGGATAAAATTGCATTGTTACGTAATGCAAAAATACCGGACTTCTATCCAAAATAAAGAAGCCACGTCAATGAGAATAAATGCATTACCGTTTAAGTAACTGACTGACTCTGTTCGATATGGTCTCATCGCGCTAAAGTCGAGGTATTTGGATGAAATTGCATTGTTACGGAATGCCAAAATAACGGTTTTCTTTCAAAAATAAAGAAGCTATGTCAAAGAAAAGAATGCATTAGCGTTCAAGTAACTGACAGACTCAGTTCGATATATTCTTATCGCGCTAAAGTCGAGGTATTTTGGATGAAATCACATTGCTACGGAATGCCAAAATAACGGACTTCTTTCTAAAATAAAGAAGCCACGTATATCGGAATGAATGCATTAGCGTTTAAGTAACTGACAGACTCTGTTCGATATAGTCTTATCGCGCTCAATTCCTGGTCTTTTGATGAAATCGCATTGTTACGGAATGCCAAAATAACGAACTTCTTTCCAAATTAAAGAGGCCAGGTCAACGTGAATGAATGCATTAGCGTTTAAGTAACTTACAGACTTTGTTTGATATAGTCTTATCGCGCTCAAGTCGAGGTATTTGGATGAAATCGCATTGCTACGGATGCCAAAATAACGGACTTCATTCTAAAATGAAGAAGCCACGTCAATGAGAATGAATGCATTAGCGTTTAAGTAACTGACAGACTCTGTTCGATATAGTCTTATCGCGCTAAAGTCGAGGTATTTGGATGAAATCGCATTGTTACGGAATGCAAAAATAACGGTTTTCTTTCCAAAATAAAGAAGCTATGTCAATGAAAAGAATGCATTAGCGTTCAAGTAACTGACAGACTCTGTTCGATATAGTCTTATCGCGCTGAAGTCGAGGTATTCGGATGAAATCGCATTGTTACGGATTGCCAGAATAACGGACTTCTTTCTAAAATAAAGAAGCCACGTCAGTAGTATTTACGGGTGGATTATAGCCCCGTGTTAATCAAAGGGAGGGTGGATTATAGCCCGTCTTATGGAGGTGTGTTATAGCCCTATGTTATACATATATGTGATGGATTATAGCCCTGATTTTGCGCAAGGTAGTGGTGGATTATAGTCCTGAATTTTCGGTAGGTATGGTGGATTATAGCCCCGTGTTATTCGAAGGGAGGGTGGTTTATAGCCCTTAGTTTTTTCCCTATGTAAGTTAAGCGGGCCCCTCTATTGGTTGATGTGGAAATAATTGTAAGTATAGCGTTTATGGTGAATGGTATAAATTTTGAATTTAGTTTAGAGGTTGATGTTTATTCGCGCCGGAGAAAGTACATTCTTTTAGTTGATAAGGAAAAATTTGTAAGTATAGCGTTTATGGTGAATGGTATAAACCTTGAATTTATTAGACGTTTTTCTTGGGTACATGTTTATTCGTGCAGAAAAAAGTACATTTTTTAACACATGTAAAATATTCAGAATTCTCGATTTGTAGCGATGTTGAGCAGTTCTTGCCATTCCGTAAATGGTTCGTATAACGATAACATTTCTTCTGCTTTCATGACGATTTTTACGCGTGCCAATTCGAAATTGCGGTACACTTGGTAGAGATCTTTGAGGTAACGTAATCTGTCTTCTGCCGTGTCTAAGTCAGGGAAATTGATTCTTTTGACGAGATCTTCGATTTGAGTTTCGCACAGCGGTCGTTTTATGTATTCGGTTATGTTACGATGCTTTTCGGAGTTGGATTCGTACTCAGTTATTTCTAGGAGGAATCGTAAATATTTCTTGCTGTCGTAGTCGGTTTTCCTCGATGTAATATTTTCAGGAATCTCGGTGACTGTGTCGTTGTCTTTTATATCGCTCGCGGTACTGTCGAGGAACGATATCAATTCTTCCGCGTCATCGCCGTGAAAATGATAGAAATATATTTCGGCTTCTTCTAAGAAAGTTTTCCTCATAAGCGGGAAGGCGTAATAAGCTCGATAGATATTTTTCAGATAATCCAATACGTCTTTGTTGGTTGTTGGTTTTTCTGCTGAAGACTTGAGCTTTTGACAGAGTTCTTTTATTTCTCTCGTGCGATTATCTTCACGTACGACGTAGCGCAGTATAGGATTCGATTTCGGACAAGGGATGATCGAAAACAGGAATCCATAGAGAAACTCTGCATGAGACATCACGCAATGTATTTTCTTTAAAAACGGCTTCTTATCAAATTGTACTTTAAATATTCTATTTGATAATAGCTCGATATATGCGTTCGGTTCCCAGCCACAGAACGAGTTATGATACATGCTCTCGATATGATATAAGTTCTCGCGGTGTAGGTTTTTAAAGAGTTTCCTTTTTTTCTTTATTTAACTTTCTTGATCTTCTTTTTTCCACGGTTGTAATTCTCTCGCTTTCATTTCTAGAAAACACCAAAACGTTCGTGCGTTTCTCGGAGCTCGTTCGCTGAGTATGTTTGAGGCTTGGATGATGATTTTTAACGCTATTTCATTTCTGAAGCATGTTTTCTGAACTAATTGTTGACATAGACAGCAAATATCTTTAACGTAGTCGAGTTGTTCGTGTAGCGTGGTTAACTTTGGTTCATTGATTTTATTAATAATAGCAGCCACGTTCGCGTCGTCGACTTCTTTATTAAAACCTACAAAAAGCTGCAACGGTGTAGCGATAGAATCTAGAAGTTTGCGTATTTGTATTTTTCTTGCATCGCAGAGTTCTATATAGCTCTTGATATCGCTATCGAGTATCGGATCACGGTCTTCGTTTAAAGCGGTTAAACGTAAAAAATAATTCCTATGTATTCGAATCCTCTCAAACTTGCTCGAAAGATCGCGTCTTTCCGTCATGATAACAGCACAATTCACAAATACGTTTTATTATCATCGCGATTTATTATATACACGCTTTAATTCATTTACATAATCAAACACTGCATTATCGTTATTACGTCTATTTTTCCCGAATAAGTTGAGATAATCCTCGTTCGTGCATCCTTCGGCTCGTTTCACGATATAGCTGATCACGTGATGACCACATGTCGTGGCTTGTGGATGTTGTAAGTTTTTGATAGCGGCCTTATAATTTTCCGGATCAAAAAACGATGGTATTTGTATTTTGAGAGGTGTCAGACCGAAACTATCAAAAAACGTAGATTCATCTTCGTTCGCAAAGATACATACCCAGTGACTACCTTCCTTATCTCTTTCATCGTAGTTAATGACGAACGTATAAGGTTTTTCTGGTTTAGGTGGTAATTCGTCGATAGCATATGTTCCGTGGTAGATGTTTTTGGTAGCGGGATGATTCCCTAATATGTCGTCTATCTCGTTTTCGTTCATGTGATTCTGATTTTTCGAGCCGCGCTAATTTCCAGTAGTTTTTGATATTCCGAGAGACAAATGATGGTGATTTCGTTTTCTAATCCTTGCGAGAAGGCGAGGTGGAGATTGACGGTTCCGCTTTTCTCCAGTTCGAAACAGTCGTCTAGTTGATCCGGACGCAAATCGTATACGAACAGAGTGTAACCCGCTTTAAATTCGTCGCGGTCAATGTTGACAGCTTTTCCTTTTTCCATTGCTCCGATGTCTTGAATCATTTTTAAATATAGTGTATTATATTCTCCACCATGGAAATCCACTTCGTATCCTCCATCCGGAATTACTTTTCCGTTGATGCTTAGATCTATTTTGTTTAAATTATGTTGTTTAAAGTGGAAAGGATTTTTGGTCAAATCACCCTGAAAAGCTGTCGTATCTAATATTGCGATAATCATTCGCTGAGGCAGAGCTCCTGTGTTCAAATTTTGAATTTCGACTTTTGTTGCAGCAGCAGGAATGGTTCGTGTAAATAGTTTCGTTTCCATAAACGGATATTTCGCAGGAGTCTTTAATAAAGCTTCATTGATCGCTAGTTGTACGCTCTCTTGTACTTCCACTGTTGCAAGGTGTAATTCTTTCTTTTCGAGTACCCAATTGGCTTCGGTTCCCATTAAGAAAAAATCTTTCGAATTGAGATTAATTTTGAATTCCAGACGGGTGTTATTTAAGATAAATTTATCTTGTAACGCGAGCGGATGAAATAATTTACACTGCAATTCTACGATTTTGCTAGCTGCGCAAGCATTTTTTCTTTTCACAAAACCTGGATTACCCGTTGTCACATTATCCATTTGTCCCGCTTTATCTTTGAACCACAATTGTGTTTGTAACGTGGTACCTTGAACATCTTTGGGAAGCATAAGATAATGAAGATAAGACGCGTAAGGATGAACTTTCATGTCCTGAGTCATGGTCGTGTCACCGATTTTCAAATCGATTTTCTCTATCATCGAATCGATTATATTGTTCACAGGAGCAGTAACAGTAGTGGCTTTGAGTGCGGCTCCATCTGTTTCCGTAAGTTTTAAATGAAATACCAAATAAGTCTGACTAAGATCGATAAATTCTTCGCTTCCTTCATGCACGAACGTGATAACTTCTTTGTTGTTTGTTAACGGTGAAATCTTAATAACTGACCTATTTTCAACAGTCGTCTGAGTCGGTGGAATATGGAACAAATCCAACGAAGGATTGATTCCTTCGACGGAAGATTCATGAATCTTTCTCTTAGACATAGCGTAACGTAAATGTGATAATAAGAAATAAGTGTCTATTTATATAACAAATCCGTTTTTTCTTTTTTTATTACGTCCTACACGAGCGGTTCCTTTTCTTTTACGTTTAGTTCGTTGTATATGCATAAAGCTATCGAGAGCGTTTGATGCAGCTTCTTTACTTCGATTTTTAAAGCTTTCACCTACGTTTTGTCCGCCCAACACATCAGAAGCTACTTGAGCACCAGTATGAAGTACTTGTTTTCCTAAGGCTCTAGCTCCTTTGGAAATGAGAGGTAGCACAGAACGTCCGAGTGAACGAAATAAACTTCCTAGTCCGTGACCGCGTTGTACACGACCGCGAAAGACTTCAATGTCTCCACCGCTTTGATTGTTGTAATATTTTCTATAAGCTTCTCGATCACAGCAGTAATCCACCTTCATGTTGACGGTATCGTAAGCCGAGTGTTAGATAAACAGGTGTATCTTGGAGATTTATAGGTTCTCCTTTATCGTCTCGAAAACTAAATTCTAATTCGTCTGTTCTATCGACGGATAGCGGGAAAAAATGATAGTTTTTGAATTCGTTGTATTGCCATTCGTAAGGATCCGCTTTGATGGCTACGTTACGCAATAGGCGTACATGACTATCTCCCACCGGATGCGGTATGATTTGTTTCATATACAACATCATTTCAGTAACGGGTTCATGTGTCGGTGCTATAAATTTTCTCATATGGTAATAATTTCCATAAACACTCTCATCCTTTTTAGCTCCCGAGAGAGAATAACGTACGAAAATAACCGTCATAAGACACGTGTTTACTCTGTTCCTTCTTCGGTTTCGATTTATCCACAGTCTTCCAATTAATCCTGTCATAGTTTAGTCCCGGTATATTGATTACTTCAACTCTGTAATATTTCCCAAAGGAGTTGATTTGGTCGTAAATATCTTGTTTCGTTAAATATTTTCCTTCCGGTAAATGGTAAACTAACTGTTCATCGCTAGGATTTACAGGATCTTTAAACCAAAATAATTTTCTCGTTTCTGTATGCAGAGACCTTTGGAAATCGTTACAAAACGTCAAATCCAAAAGAGCGATTTCCCACTGCCCGCTTTCGATAGGTTTAGCCAGTTGAAGTTTGAAATCACTACTCTGTCCTTTCACATGAAGATATCTCATAGTAGCGGGTTTTTACGAAAATGAAGTTTTAAAGTCGATGGATGACCACGAAACGGAACGACTTCACCGTTATCACGAAGTAGCGATATACGAATACGTTCTATACGTTCTTGTGATAGATCCATATATTGTAATTTTCGAAATTCTTTCGATTGTCTGCTCTGATTCTTTTTCACCGGAACGCTACGAAGCAATTTAGATAATTTTCCGTTGTCTTCTTGTTCTTGAATAATATCACAATGCACGTGAATAATATTTACTTCGGGTTTTAAATCGTGAACTCTAAAATTAAAAATAGCACACCCATCTTCAATATTGTAATTTGTAAGGTTTGCAAAGTTGTAGAGTAACGTGTCTGATATACAAACCAATACTCTTGTATGTCCGCAAACGTCTCCGCGTGGTTTCTTTGCTATGGGTGAAGACTCTACATAACGTATTAAATGACAACCATTCGATGACTTTTCATATTCTACAACAGATTCAGCTTTCTGACTACGCTTGAAGTAATCATGAACGAGACGCATAGAGATAATTCCCGATTTAGCATTTGTTTTCACTTCAAAAGTTGCATATTCATATTCCCATGTTTTAACTCCTTCATAGATGGAATCATATCTTCCTGGTGCTATTGTGAATGTCTTTACGTGTCCTAATTCATCTTGAATGAATATCGATCTAGCTTCAGGAGGTCCAGAGGTATTATATTGCTCTTGAAAATCTCCGGGAAACGAAATCTCTGCTAATGCTACTTCCATATTTTTTGCGTTAAATTGTGCAGATAATTCCGTCGTGAATTTGGCTGTAGTGTTGTTCGGAAACTTATCCATAGATCCATTCGACATCAACGAAATATAGCTCATATTTTAGGGTTAGGAAGTAAATATCCGACACAAGACGATAGTAGCGATACCCACAATTCCTTCTTTTCTTCGTTGACAGTAAGGTTATATAGCGAAAATCCGATGATGATGGCTATGATAATAATTTGACTATAAAAATGAGAATGTTCTCTTCTTATAAAATTTTGTTTTATAACAGGAGGATCTCGAGTGTTAACGGTTTCTTTTTCTTTGGAGTTCATTCTCATCAATCCAACTATCAAAATTTGATCCGTAACCGTACCAACGTACTAGATACTGTTTCTTTTTAGCAACTTTCCGAGTTTTTATAATTTTATGAATTCGCCAAAATTCGGGTTCTTTGACCGGTTGTAATTCTTCTCGATAAAATCGACCTTCGATGATTTCACCGTTATAGTCTCGAATACGATACATGGGAGGATCACCAGACATTGCGCTAGCTATATAAAATATTTCGGCTTGCCAATTGGGTACGCTGCTTTTTTCAAATTTTCCACGAATCTTAGAGATACGAACAGGTGTTCCCGGGTTCAAATTTGGTTGTCTAGGTGGTGTATCATTTCCATATAAATTTTGCCATACATCTTCCTGATTTTGATAATTTACTTCTGCAGGTGACATACCGATACTGCGGTGATACGTATGATTGTACGAGTACGTAAAATCGTCGAGTGAACGAATATAATTCGATGTTTTATTCTTGGTAAAATATCTCCATATGACAGCTTTCATGGTACGAATAAAGCGTTCTACGATAGACGATTTTAATTCGCTTTTTGTAGAGAAGAATCGTACTTTATTTTTCTTTAGAAAAGCCTGAAAGACTCGATTGGTAAATTCTGTACCTTTATCTGTCTGTAAGACATGAGGAAGTCTTTCGCGAAATACACGCTGAAAAGCTACAATTACTTCATCACCTGTTTTTTTCTTTATTGGAATCATCCAAGCATATTTGGAAAAAACACAAATAACAACAACTACGTAACGAAAACCACGATTCCATTTTGCTAATGATTGCAAATCCATTAAATCTGCTTGAAATTGTGAATTAATACCAGATACAAAGACTCGTTCACGTTTAAAATTTTTCCGTATAGGATAATGAAAAGTATAGGCATCTTCTCCTTTCAACCATTCTTTTTCTTTTTGTAAATAAGCTCCGCGGTACGCGTTAGGTTGTTTAGGATCAAAATAACTCATCTTGTTAAATCATAATCCAACAAACGTTTCGGTGCGGTTGACTTTCTTTTCTTTCTCGGCGTATCAGTCGGTTCAATATACCACTGCTGTTGCTTTTTCTTTTTCTTTGCTATATGCTTTGATGAGTGCGATTGTCTTGTTTTATCTCTTTTACGAGTGCTGGATCCAGACGAGGAAGGAGTTAACGAGATGCTTCCCGCATCGATAATAGGTGTTTGATAAACTTCCTCATGACTCGGTGACTGTTCAGCTAGGAGCGGTTGTGTAGGAGTATCGAATAAGGATTTTGCTTCTTCTTCTTTTTCCTCCATCACGGATTCTAGTTTTTTATACGGAGGTTTAAACTTGTATTGTTTTCGAAGCGACTTCAATTTCGTAATTGCATTGGTATAAAACGCTAATTTCTGCGACGTATTCAAATCCGATAGGTGAAGATTACTAATGTAGTCGTTGAATTTCTTACCCCATTCATCCGGAGCTAGCATCGGTGGAAAATAAGCTTCTTCCATCGTTGTCGTCGCGAGTAAAATGATCCAAGCAGAACATTGCGAGGAATATTATATCGAAATTATTTTTTTCTTTCCGTTTAACGTCTTCCCATGATACCTCCGAGTAAATTTCCGATAATCGGAACGGCTGCTCCCAGAAGCGCACCTAAGAATCCTCCAGTGAGAACTTTACGTTTACCGGAATCTGATCTTGCGCGATGTAATTTCACCAAACCGCTTTTGAAAGGAGCCAATTTGTTAAATTGATGTTTTGTAAAGCCTGCTTTTCCTTTTGCGATATCGAGAAAACATTTACAAACGCAATGTAGAAGCTTTTTATCTCGTAATAATATTTTTCGTTCTTCAGGTCTCGCGCGTAATAACAAGTTCAATTTATTTTTTCGATCTTTCCATAGAGATTTAGGAATACGACGATAATCGCGAAGAGTTTTTGCATTTTCGTTACATCTCTTCGGACGACCTCTATTACGCGGTCTTCCAGGTCTACTTCTTCTTCTTCTGGGCATGATCGGATGCTATCTAATCTTCGAGTTAACGTGCGCGAGCTATATAAGCTTTCATAGTTTCGTCAGGAAAAATGGATGTTCTAGCTCGATATTCATCCTTTGTTTCTTGCGTCATATCAAGAAATAGATAGGAATATGGTTTTTCCGTTGCTTTTTCATAAGCTTCAGAAATGAATCGTGTGTTTTTGGGAAACATTTGTCTCGAAAGATAGTAAATCTGACTTTGATCGCGCGGAGATTTGAACACGACCACATAATTGGCGTTTAAAGTCATATCTCTAAATCCAGATCCTTTATGAAATAGATTTTGAGTGATAAATACCACGCTTATATTAGAATGATGACTATGTCGCGTAAACAATTCTCTCGCTTCTTTTGCCTGTGTCATTAGATCGTCTATGATAATGAGCGTGTGTTGTCGTCCACCTTTTGTTAAGCGATCTAATTGTCCTAAACCTTTATGAAAAATAACATTCTTCATTTTCTTGTACAACGGTTGATCGTTGTTGTAAAGCCATATGATTCTTTTTGGAGGAGGTGATATCATTCTGTGAGCATTTTTAACCAGTCTATACGTAAAAACCGATTTACCGCTGCAGGAAGGACCTGCTATAATCATTCTAAAAGGACCTCGTAAAGTTCTCACTCTTCTCTGCAACGCAGGATTTCGAATCACTTTCAACATGTTTATTAGACACCAATCAATAAAATAAAAAAGCAGAACACACGGTACAGTCTTTATACATGAAAAATATTAAACATCAAGCGGTAGAGTAGTAACGCCATCGTCCAAAACGATTCTTTTGAAATAACCATACGATAAAGCGTTTCTATATTGTTCAAAACCTCTGTTGATTCCTCCCGTGATAGATTTATTTTGTAAAACACCTTCAAAGTCTTTGAAGGTTTTACAAGCTCTTTTCTGTAACCCTTTTGAACTATATTTATCCTCGTCACCTTTACAATAATAGGTTTTTGAATTGAGACCGATAAAACCGTCACCGCACCATTCTTCTTTAAATAAACCTGGGACACGTCTAGAATAGTCGTATACTTTACGACAACAAGGAAGTGAGGGAAATTGATGAGGATTTTCAGAGAATGCTTGTTTATGATCCGCACAAGCTCTAGCTAAAAACCATTGATCATGTTCTTCATAGAACTGTTGACGCTTGTCGGGTTTGATGAGGGAGTAAATGTCACCACTAGATGTCGCTGCATAACAAGAATCGGTATCTGTTTCTAAGAATACCCAATCGGAATCGTCTAGATATTCAAACAGGAAATCGTAAAGAAACATAAGCATTCGTAATTTAGCATAACAAAATATGAAAAAACCGATTGTAATTGGCTGTTTCCATTTGATTTCGCTAGGATATGATACGATTTCAAACAAATCGTCGTCTATCATCTCAGCATTGATGAAATTTTTATGCTGAACTTTTTTTGGTAATTTTTTGTTGTTAGTATAACAGTAATGACGATATTTTAAGGGGTTTTCAATACATTTTCCAAACGCTGATTTACCGCATAATTTCCAGGTAGTTGCTTGCATTTCCTGTACAGGATTTTTAGGTTTTACATCTCCTTTACGACGCTCATCCGATACGCGATCACGAAAGCTTTCAAAACAAGGTTTAGGTTCCCATTCAGCTGCTTGATACACATAAGTAACAATCATACCGTGATTTAAGTACCAAGTCAATAACGGAGTAGATAACAATTGTTTTTTGACAAAATAACTCGTACCAAGGAATTTTTTAGGAAATTTAATATCGTTTTCTTTAGCATATTGTTTCATATGTTCACCAATTTGATCTTCAGTAACAGACATGTGTTTGAAAAACGGTGGTAATTCTTCGAAGCGTTTTTTAAGATAATCTGGACAATGAATATCGCATTCAACTACTCCAAAAAATGATCCGTCTACCACTTTGTCTAGTAATTGTGGCGTAGTTAACCGTGAACAAGAGAGTACATTCCGTTTACGACTCGCAGCAAAATTACGAATGGATACATCAGATTGTTTCAACTCGTTCCATTCACATTCACGTATCCGAACTAAACGATATCCAAATGATTTAAAGTATTCCGATTGTTGTTCGCTTTTAAGACGTCTTTGCAATTGTGCGGAATCAGGATATTCATAACATTTATCACAACCGTGCCAATGACACCCGTCAAATTGAAAGATAGTTTGAGTTTCTTTGTGAAACCCATCTACTGAGTATTGTTTTTGTCCAATTTTAATTTGAGAACCGTTCCAAGCATGTCGGATAGTTATTTTTCTACTATGAGCTTGATACTCGAGCCATTCAAATTCGCTGTGCGAGGGCCATGAGAGTTTACGATGAAATTCATCTCCCGTTCTCTCCCATCTTATCACATAACCACAAGGCATGTTTTGAGCCAAAGACCCGAGATATAGTGCATTTGCATCCCATCCTATAATCTTTTTAACAAATTTAGCATCAGTCCCAAATTGACGTTCTCTAATCTTGGTTTCATTCGCCATCGCGTATCGCACAGTGATTTGAGATAAACCACCGATGAGATTGTTTAAAAACGTTGCGTGTAGATCTGCATTAGCATGATCGAGTAGCGTCACGTCGACACAATTCTGAAACATGAGTCTGTTTGCAATGTTTGGTAAACTAACATTTCCTTTAAACATATCAATATTCAACTCTTTAAAAAATTGCCAATTATTATTCAGAGCAGTCAAGAACGGTACCACATCGCTTTCGTTATAATAGATGAGAAAATCTCTAAACGAGGTCATTTTATTTTCTCTCCATACATTGCAACATTTCTCATACTCATCGTGCGAGATATTCTTTCCTTTGAGACTACTATAGAATTCTTTATGAGGAGGGAGCTCTTTATAATTCAATTTATCCAAATCATCGAACCATTCATAAGGAAAAAAGAATTTCCCTACACTATTCTGACCGTATAATTTGATATAACTATTCAAATCAAAACCTGGGCTCAAAAATAACGAAATGTCGAGAAATTGTAATTTAGATGAAATAATTGTTAAGAAACAATTATTGCGTTTTAACACGAAGAACTTATCATCGTCTTCGTGGAATATTTTTACCAGATATTTTCGAATCAAGCAGAGATCATAACGCGCGGAATTAAAGCCGATTACCGGTAACGTATCCATCCATTTTTCAAACCTGAGAAATATATACTCCAAGGGTGTTTTTTTATTTCTGTTTTTTGGATCTATCATCTCTTTATTTTCTTCTATTTTGGCGTGAAATATTTCAATTTCTTCTTGAAATTGTTGTCGCATAATTTTTGAGGCCACCCTTTGAATTTGTTCCAAGTGATCAACCATGCGTTGAACTAATTGAAGCGGATCACCTTCAGATATGCATGTTATCGCTTGTTCACAACCCGGTACGTTACTAACCAAGGAAACACTAACCGGAACGTGGCGAGACGTATATCGCGCTTTCGAAGTACTTTTGCGTAAATCTTGTTTGGATAGAATCGCTTCATAATCGAAACAAGCGCGAAACGGATAGAAACGTTTTTTCGGAATTACATCAATACCGCTAGATTCCATGTCTTCAAATACGCTAGATTTCGGACGAAATACACCAGAGCTGTAACTATATTTCGGTTGCAATGTACAATCGGTTTTTTCATGACGAACTAAATGATCTTTAGTACTAAAATATGCATTACAATTTTTGCAATGATATGAACCGGAATATTTTATGATATTCAAAATCAGACAACAATGATTATTTTCTACATGTACACGAACAGTAATCCCTTCAGCGCTGCTATTTCGAATCATGGTAGGAATTCCCTTCTTTTTGGTATAGATCAAAATCTTTACACCGATACATGTTTCTAACAATCCGATTTGATCCATAGGAACACCTTTAGATATATCGATATCGTATTCACTGCGGAATTTATGATATAATTCAGTGGCGGTTTTTTCAAAACATGCTCGATTCAATGTGTAGGCTACACATCGAAATAAGCATAAAAAATCATGATAAGGTTTGCCTTGTTTATTTTTAATAAATGTCATGATCGTGCGACTTTTCAAAGTTTCTTCAGAAAGTGGAACATTTGGACATCCCAATAAAACCTGCGGCATGTCATAAATATAAAATTGAATCTGCAAAACACTTTTGCAGAAATATTTAGTGTCAGGTCTTTGAGATTGAGCGAATTGATATCCTCTATATAGATCAATTCCTTCTATAAAACGCACGAAATCTTCTCGTTTTCTGATCGAAACAGCAGGAGACAATACAGGATTAGAACCGTTAGGGTGGAAATAGGAATACCTTTGTGTTTCACGATGTTGTAGCAGGAATCCAAATGAATAATTCAGTTTAAATTGATGAAATCGTGAAGGATAAATCTCGAGCATTTTTGTTCGTATTTCATTGATACTCCGTCCAATAATCCGAATATTAACCAGATCTCTGAATTTATATCCAAAACGTACAAAATCCACAATAGATCCTTGGTTCAATTCGATAGTTTCTTTTGCTTTTGAATCTAATCCATTCAGAATTTCAATGTTAAAATCCCTTTCTTCGGAATGATGAGTATAACGTCGTTTAGGCATTGTTTCAGTATGCTAGAGAACTGTATTTCAAACAATATTTCATATTAGTTCATGTTCAATACACCGTAGAATGATCTGTATTTCAAACAATATTTAATTCGTACGAGTTCACGAATAAAATCAGCTTTCGCTCGCTGCATTCTATCGGTGCACTCTACACTCGGAATGCCTCTTCCTTTCTCTTGATCGAGCTTTTTAATGTCGCTCAATATAGTTCTTACGACGGAGTGAAAATCAAACTTCTTGTTTGAAAGCTCGAGCGAAACCAAAAGATCAAGAACGCTGTCCTTTTTTGCTTCCTCTTCGAGTAATAATTCAAAATTTTGCGCAAAGTCGTCATCTTTGGTTCGCTTACGCGGAGGTTGAGAAGTCGTCGGAATGTGTGAAGTCGCTGGAATATGCGAAGTCGACGGAATATCATAGCCTTCAAACATACTATTATCAAACAACGAGTGCAGTTCCGGATTTATTTCCAATTGTTTCCGTGCGGTTCCTAATCCGCACGACGTCATGATTATGTACTGTAAATACAATTAAGCATATTTACGAGAAAGAAATTCAGCTTGAATAAAACTGACAGCATCATAAACAACACGTGCATAAAAATCATTTTCACATTTCCCATCCTCGCTTGTTACATTTGCGGAAGGACAAGCGAATTCTTCAAGCATTGCGAGTATATGATCCCTACATAGTTCCGGATCAAACACGTAGCGTTCCCTTTGTTCACGACAAGCGAAATCTACTTTTACCAAACTCGGATGAAACCGATCGGGAATTAACGTGACGTCAGTGACCAAACAGAAGGCGGTTGCGGGAATTACACGATCTTTGTAAGAGATGCGATTGTGATGGAGCGCAGCTATAGCGTCAAGCAATGCCCAATTGCCCCAAAACGCGGAATGACAGGTATCTATCACGGCTACACGACGAGGTCCGAGCGAATCTAATACGTCAAGTTTGGGTAATACGGCCGGTAGAAATTGAGCGGAACCACAAAACAAGATTGATGACATCAGCGATCTGCAACTGTGATAAGCACCACTAAACATCAAATTAGGGGAGTGACAAATTGCGCCGAACCTACTCTCTAAAGCACTTAACAACACACAAGCGCGAAAAAAAGTTACACTTCGCTTTTTACCAGCGAAGCTAACTCCCACAATTGAACTCTCAGCATATTCATATAACGCATGCAGTTGTTTCAAACTACTAGGCTTATTAAAAAATTTCTCCTGATACGAAGCCCCTACAACGTTGATGATTTCGTCATCAATGTCATCGTCAATCACTATTGGTTCTGTTGCATCATTATCAACAATGATGACATCACCAACACCGCAACTAGGTTGCGGAGCCGAATCAGCTCCGCAACTAGGTTGTGGAGATAGCGCGCTTAGATCAAATCTCTGAGCGTCTTGAAAGCTATCCGATTGACTCGGCTGACTACGCTGACTTGGACTAAAAGGCTGAGTGTTAAGCTGTGTCTCCTCATCGCTATTGACGTCAGCAACAGGTATCGTGTCGTCATCACTTGCGGTATCCTTATCCGAAGCTGGAGACGGGGTAATTGTCTCGTATCTCAGAGCTTGTTGTATATCCTTTTCTGAATCCATTTCTTGTAGCTGAGCGCGTGCAATTTCAACGGCTCTGTTCGCACTTTCTAGTTGCTTTCGTGCGATATCAATCGTTCTAGGACGAACAAGACTTGTACCGCTACAAGTAGGTTGCGATACCAGATCTAGAACGCTTAGTAATCTCGGTTGGTTGATATTGCTTCCAACGTTGTTATCGCTCAACGACTCGCAACGACCTTCATCAGTAGGGAGCGTAATCACGGGTGTATTGAGCTCCGATCTTTCGACGGTCACTAATATTGATGACGTCTTCATCTTCTATAATCACGGGTGTATTGAGCTCTGATCTTTCGACGTCACTAATATTGATGACGTCTTCATCTTCTATGACGCAGTCAGTAGGAGATAACGCAACTACGGGTGCTTGCAAAACACTTTCTTGTTCTACATTTGCTTGAAGTGATATATCCATATCGTTTACCATAAAGCTTGACACTTCCAAATCTTCTAACGAAAAACCGACGTGAACACTACTATCAGACATTATTCCTTCAGCGTAACTGTCAGACTGTATGCCGCACCTCGCTAGAGAAACCGTTAATGAAGTGTTCGAGAGGAAATTGCGACGTTTGCGCGCGAACGTGTCTCGTGTTATTTTAGGAAGCAGCTTCTATTGATGAGCGTCGGCAGCTCTATGAGAGGAAATTGCACAAGGCCTTGCGCACGCGGTTCGTGTTATATTTGAGGAAGCCGGTTGTATTGATGAGCGTTGGCAGCTGTATGAGAGGAAATTTTTGAGGAAGTCAGTTGTATTGACGAGCGTTGGCAGCTGTATGAGAGGAAATTGCACAAAGGCTTGCGCGCGCGCGCGGTTCGTGTTATTTGATGAAGCCAGTTGTATTGATGAGCGTTGGCATCTGTATGAGAGGAAATTGAACAAAGACTTGTGTGCGCGGTTCGTGTTATTTTAGCAAGAGGTTTCTATTGACGATCATGCGCTACAGGCATGACATCAGCACGCCCTTTGAACTATTTTGCACATGCGCAGTGAATAAGTAGATAGCCTACATGTATAAATAGCAGAGTTTGTTACAGCTCAACCAACATGTCCTTCGAGCTTGTTCCTGAACGTAACGGGATTGCGCTATTGACAAAGGGGTCCTATACGATACTGAAAGACGACGATAAATTTTACTTTGTTAAGCGAAGAAATTCTACTACTGCTACTACTACTACTACTACAACAATTCAAAGTCCTAAAGGATTCGAACGCCTGTATTGGATATTTTCAAATCGTACATAATGTCTATGTGTATTCGAACGGATCGCTATATTAGCTCTACACAACTCCAAAGAACCTATCTAGTAATAAATAATGCAAGTTCTTTCACGCTCAAACTTCACGACGGAAAACCGATGGAGACGTCTATGATAGAAATCGGAAAAGGTGGTGGAACTGTCCGTTTTCGGGGTTCGCTGAATCCTAATTATAAATATGCAGTGAGTTATAAAGATGCAAGTGGAGAACACGACGAGACTGTCATTGAGGGTGACGAATATCAATTGTATACCCCTTCTACGGTCTCTCTCGGTGAAACTCCTGGAAATTTTCAATTGACCGCTACTGATAGATATATAAAACCTACTGGACAAATCATGAAAAAGGATCAGCAACAATCTAACGGTGCGGATTGGAATCAATATCGACGAAGCATAGACGGAGCAGACGGAGATGTTGGAGGAGGAATAAAACGCAATTTCTACGGCAACGCAAAAAACAAATGGAACTCCAGCAACAACTGGAAGCAATAAACTTTCCTAACAACGGACACTAGTAGTTAATAATTATCACTAAATTCGTATTTCAATGTGTCGTTGTTTCCATTTGATACCATGCTACTAATAAATTCATATTTCAACAGATCATGATTCTAATGTTAGTCTGTCATTACGGTGATAAAATATGGTTCGCGAACATAATCTATAATATAAGCGGAGAAGTAATTATCGACAAGTTTATGGAAGGTGTATCTAAATTCGGACCATGGAAAGATACTAAACCCTACTTTATGGAAGGGTATGTGTGCGAGGGATATATGCATAGAATCGAATTCGGACAAGCAAACAAACTTCATATCTCATTCGAGAACGAAGAGGATAAACTGATTTATACAGCAGATTTCTTTGAACTATATGTATCAAGACCTGTTGTTCGGAACATGCGATATAACGGAACCAAGCTTATTATAAACTCTAATTCCAATGGCGATGATTTTTTAGTAACTAATCGTAGAGGTATTTTGAGTTGTGTCGAAGGAATACACGCTGAACATACCGACTTTGTTTGACATACGTGTGTAATGTAATCTGTGTTTGTTTCAATAGGACTATACTAACTTAATTAAATTCAATAAAATGGATGCGAAGCGAATCAAAATCGAGTCTATTGATGATACTCAAATCGTTCCCGTGGAGAATAAGCTTGAAACCACTGAGGGGCTACACGCACAAATATCATGTGAGGAACTTAAACTGTTGCGTGACGAAGCAAGATGGATAAAAAATGATCGCAAGACATACTATATGCGTTTACGAATCCTATTCAAATTGAAAGATCAATGGGTATCGTACACTCTTGCTCTAAGAGTGCTTATTTTTGGGAAATATGATGACGGAAAGACATCAGGGATATATGCAACTAGAGAAGAAGAGAGAGAAGTAGAATATTTTGTAAAGAGACTTTTCTATCCCGATTTTTACGAATATGGATGTGAAAAGGAGATTGAGATAGAACCAAATATCTCAATAGAACGATGGAGAGAGATCGAATCGTTAAGAGAACGTACGAATAGGTATTACGTACGTTTACGGGTGTATTTCTTATTAAAAGAACAATATATCGAATATATCCAACCTCTAGCGGTAACGGTTCACAACGATCCGCGTAACAAACCATATTGGTTCGATGAGTTATGTCCAGATTCTGATCGATACCGCTCGAGTGATGATGAGGATGAATGCTGATTAATTTCATTGCATTTCTCGATTATACTTACTCTGGAATGTGTAAATAGAACGTGTAATGTAATCCGAGCTTTTTTGGAATGTGTAATGTAACCTGTGCTTTTTTTGTTTCAACAGAGCTAAACCATCTTAACTAATTCAATAAAATGGATGCGAAGCGAATCAAAATCGAGTCTATTGATGATACTCAAAACTTTCCCGTGGAGAATAAGCTTGAAACCTCTGATGTGCAGGACAACAATGGACTACACGTAGAAATAGCAGTTGAGGAACTTAAACTTCTGCGTGACGAAGCAAGATGGAAAGAGCAGGATCGTCAGACATACTACATACGTTTACGAATCCTAATCAAATTGAAAGATCTATGGATACCGTACACTCTTCCTCTCAGAGTTCTTATTTTCGGGAAATACAAAGATGACAGGAACCTGTGGTGGATATGTGATCGCTCAAAAAGAGACCCAGAAAGATTCTATTTTGTAGAGAGAGTAGTAGAACCTGATCTATACAAATATGATCATGAAAAGGATATTGAGATAGAAGCCTATATCTCAATAACGCAATGGAAAGAGATCGTGGCAACTTGGGATAATAATACGAAGAGATGCTACGTTCGCCTATGTGTGAGCTTCTCACTACAAGACCAAAATATCGAATATATACAACCTCTACTGCTAGAGGATCGCAGAAATAAGAGAGCGGCCAAACCCTATTTTATATCTCAAATAGATCCGGATAATGATAGATTCTTCTCGGATTCGGATAGTGATGATGATAGTGATGGTGTTGTTGATGTTAATGATGCTGATGATGATGATAGTGATGATAGTGAATGTTGAACAATTTCATTGCATGTCTTGTCTCGGATAGTTGTGAAATGTATAATGTGTAATCCGTGCCTTTTATTTCAACAGATCTATACTTAGTTTGTAAAGTAAATAGTTTGCGTGATGACTCATGCAGAGAATTTCTATTCTTACATATTTTCTGCTGATGAGAAGTCGAGTCCTATACTGCGATACGTCGCACGTGAAGACGATCGCGTGAGAGAAATTAGAGAACCCTGCATAAAGCTCAATCTTCAAGAAAAACCTCGAACCAACAAAGACTTATTGGATTATCTGAAAAATATCTATCGAGCTTATCACGCCTTCTCGTTTATGAGAGGAATTTTCATAGTCCGAGCCGAGGATTATCTATGTCGTTTTTTTACTGACGTCGACGCGGACGCATTAATATCGTTCCTCAACAACTCCGCGAGAAGCATAAAAGAACACGGTATATTCGACGAAATTCCGTCGTTGAAACCGTTGATCATTAAAGAATACAGAAGGCACAAGAACAAGACGTTGTCTACGTTGACTGCGAAAGAATACTGCAGGAACAGGAACAGGACGAAATATTACCATTTCATCGAGGAATTAATTCAGTTGGAAGACGGCTATGAGAACCTATTTTGGATATCCGAATACATAAAAAGACCACTCCTCGATTCTCAAATCGAAGTACTCGTCCAAAGAATCAATTTCCCGGACTTGAACACGTCAGAAGCCAGATTACTCTACCTCCAAGATCTCTACGAATTGAATCGTAATTTTCCTGGGGCAACTGAAAAAATCGAGAAGAAAGCAACAGATATGCTTTCGTTACACGAACCAGATACGGAGTGGGAATTTCTGAGCTTTACAGCTTCGACTCTAGAATCTATTGCCCAATTCTCTGATCGAAGTATGCAGCAAGACGAGCAAAGTTCTACCTCTCCTGTCGCTTGACTTGTCTAGTTGAATATATAATATACGGATTGTCTGCTTTAGATGATAATATCTATGTCATAAGCAATAAAGCTGAACTTACTCTGTTTATTCCGTTGATTCTCTGTACATATCTCACAGAAAAATAGAAGTAATGACAGCAGCAACATAATACCAGCCACAATACCGTACGTTGTCCAATTGATACGCTCAATCCAATCCATCATTTTTTTCGTATACTTTCAGCTCTCTCTATATATAGCTACGCTAGGCGATATTCTAACATAAAATGGCGAAGACACGACTGCAACACGAATGGAAGAAAATTGGGCAGGAATTAAAGACGCTACCGTCTATCGCGCACGCAGCTCCTATAGACGAATCTGATATCTATTTATGGACAGCGATTTTAGTCGGACCGTCAAACTCACCGTACGCTGGCGGACATTTTCACTTAAAAATACATTTTCCGACAGAGTATCCCTTCAAACCACCAAAGATCAAATTTATAACGAAAATTTTTCATCCTAATATCAGTCGAAAAGGAACGTTATGCATCGATATATTAGACAAGGAATGGTCTCCGATTCTGTCGCTAACCAAAGTCCTATTATCGATTTCTTCACTACTCGCTGCACCGAATCCGGAAGATCCGATGGATACAAGATCGGCTGATTTATACGTAAAGAATTATCCCGAATATTATCAGACGGCACTGACTTGGACTGAACATTTTGCGAAACCTGAATCGGACTGAATCTGTTTCAAATATTTTGCAATAAAAAAATGACCTCGACCGGGATTCGAACCCGGATTTTCACTGTGTGGTGACGCGTTACTTACGCTATCGAGGTGTGGTGTCAGGGACCGCAGTCAGAACAGTAGCGCTACAACACATAACTAGATACTTACGCGCATAGATATATATGAATATAACACTAGATGCGCTACCGACCGAGCCACGATCCCTGACAAGAATAAACTGAGAAAATCAAGGTTTATACCATTCACCATAAACGCTATACTTACAAATTTTTCCTTATCAACTAAAAGAATAAATGTACTCTCCTCGGCGCGAATAAACATCAACCTCTAAACTAAATTCAAAATTTATACCATTCACCATAAACGCTATACTTACAATTATTTCCACATCAACCAATAGAGGGGCCCGCTTAACTTACATAGGGAAAAAACTAAGGGCTATAAACCACCCTCCCTTCGAATAACACGGGCCTATAATCCACCATACCTACCGAAAATTCAGGACTATAATCCACCACTACCTTGCGCAAAATCAGGGCTATAATCCATCACATATATGTATAACATAGGGCTATAACACACCTCCATAAGACGGGCTATAATCCACCCTCCCTTTGATTAACACGGGGCTATAATCCACCCGTAAATACTACTCACGTCAATGAGAATGAATGCATTAGCGTTTAAGTAACTGACAGACTCTGTTCGATATAGTCTTATCGCGCTAAAGTCGAGGTATTTGGATGAAATCGCATTGTTACGGAATGCCAAAATAACGGACTTCTTTCCAAAATAAAGAAGCCACGTCAATGAGAATGAATGCATTAGCGTTTAAGTAACTGACAGACTCTGTTCGATATAGTCTTATCGCGCTAAAGTCGAGGTATTTTGATGAAATCGCATTGTTACGGAATGCCAAAATAACGGACTTCTTTCCAAAATAAAGAAGCCATGTCAATGAAAAGAATGCATTAGCGTTCAAGTAACTGACAGACTCAGTTCGATATATTCTTATCGCGCTAAAGTCGAGTTTTTTGGATGAAATCACATTGCTACGGAATGCCAAAATAACGAACTTCTATCCAAAATAAAGAAGCCACGTCAATGAGAATGAATGCATTAGCGTTTAAGTAACTGACAGACTCTGTTCGATATAGTCTTATCGCGCTCAAGTCGAGGTCTTTGGATGAAATCGCATTGTTACGGAATGCCAAAATAACGAACTTCTTTCCAAATTAAAGAAGCCATGTCAACGTGAATGAATGCATTAGCGTTTAAGTAA
>JASFYC010000166.1:0-11379 GCA_030412335.1 Botrylloides violaceus | reverse complement strand
AAGTCCGTTATTTTGGCATTCCGTAGCAATGCGATTTCATCCAAAAACCTCGACTTTAGCGCGATAAGACTATATCGAACAGAGTCTGTCGGTTACTTAAACGCTAATGCATTCATTCTAATTGACGTGGCTTCTTTATTTTAGAAAGAAGTCCGTTATTTTGGCAATCCGTAACAATGCGATTTCATCCGAATACCTCGACTTCAGCGCGATAAGACTATCTCGAACAGAGTCTCTCAGTTACTTAAATGCTAATGCATTCATTCTGATTTTCGTGGCTTTTTTATTTTAGATAGAAGTCCGTTATTTTGGCATTTCGTAGCAATGCGATTTCATCCAAAGACCTCGACTTGAGCGCGATAAGACTATATCAAACAAAGTCTGTAAGTTACTTAAACGCTAATGCATTCATTCACGTTGACCTGGCTTCTTTAATTTGGAAAGAAGTTCGTTATTTTGGCATTCCGTAACAATGCGATTTCATCTAAAGACCAGGAATTGAGCGCGATAACACTATATCGAACCGAGTCTGTCAGTTACTTAAGCGCTAATGCATTCATTCTGATATACGTGGCTTCTTTATTTTAGAAAGAAGACCGGTAATTTGGCATTCCGTAGCAATGTGATTTCAACCAAAATACCTGGAATTGAGCGCGATAAGACTATATCGAACAGAGTCTGTCAGTTACTTAAACGCTAATGCATTCATTCTCATTGACGTGGCTTCTGTATTTTGGATAGAAGTCCGTTATTTCAGCATTACGTAACAATGCAATTTTATCCAAAGGTCTCGACTTGAGCGCGATCAGACTACATCAAACAAAGTCTGTAACAGGGTCTGTCAGTTACTTAATCGCTAATGCATTCATTCACATTGACGTGGCTTCATTCATTTTAAAATAAGTCCGTTATTTTGGCACTACGTAACAATGCGATTTCATCCAAATACCTCGACTTTAGCGCGATAACACTATATCGAACAGAGTCTGTCGGTTACTTAAACGCTAATGCATTCATTCTCATCGACGTGGCTTCTTTATTTTGGAAAGAAAACTGGTATTTTGGCCTTCCGTAACAATGCGATTTCATCCAAATACCTCGACTTTAGCGCGATAAGACTATATCGAACAGAGTCTGTCAGTTACTTAAACGCTAATGCATTCTTTCTCATTGACGTGGCTTCTTTATTTTGGATAGAAGTTCGTTATTTTGGCATTCCGTAGCAATGTGATTTCATCCAAAATACCTCGACTTTAGCGCGATAAGAATATATCGAGCTGAGTCTGTCAGTTACTTGAACGCTAATGCATTCTTTTCATTAACATAGCTTCTTTATTTTGTAAAGAAAACCGTTATTTTGGCATTCCGTAACAATGCGATTTCATCAAAATACTTCGACTTTAGCGCGATGAGACTATATCGAACAGAGTCTGTCAGTTACTTAAACGCTAATGCATTCATTCTCATTGACGTGGCTTCTTTATTTTGGAAAGAAAACCGGTATTTTGGCATTCCGTAACAATGAGATTTCATCCAAATACCTCGACTTTAGCGCGATAAGACTATATTGAACAGAGTCTGTCAGTTACTGAAACGCTAATGCATTCATTCACATTGACGTGGCTTCTTTATTTTGGATAGAAGTCTGTTATTTTTGCATTCCGTAACAATGCAATTTCATCCAAAGATCTCGACTTGAGCGCGATCAGACAACATCAAAGAAATTCTGTAACAGGGTCTGTCAGTTACTTAAACGCTAATGCATTCATTCACGTTGACATTGCTTCTTTAATTTGGAAAGAAGTTCGTTATTTTGGCATTCCGTAACAATGCGATTTCATCCAAAGACCTGGAATTGAGCGCGATAAGACTGTATCGAATAGAGTCTGTCAATTACTTAAACGCTAATGCATTCATTCTCATTGACGTGGCTTCTTTATTTGTTACTTAAACGCTAATGCATTCATTCTCATTGACGTGGCTTTTTTATTTTGGATAGATGTCCGGTATTTTTGCATTACGTAACAATGCAATTTTATCCTGCCAATTTCATCCAAAGACCTCGACTTGAGCGCGATAAGACTATATCGAACAGAGTCTGTCAGTTACTTAAACGCTAATGCATTCATTCTCATTGACGTGGCTTCTTTATTTTGGAAAGAAGTCCGTTATTTTGGCATTCCGTAACAATGCGATTTCATCCAAAGACCTCGACTTGAGCGCGATAAGACTATATCAAACAGTCTGTAACAGGTCTGTCAGTTACTTAAACGCTAATGCATTTATTCACATTGACGTGGCTTCTTTATTTTGGAAAGAAGTCCGTTATTTTGGCATTCCGTAACAATGCGATTTCATCTAAAAACCTCGACTTTAGCGCGATAAGACTATATCGAACAGAGTCTGTCAGTTACTTAAACGCTAATGCATTCATTCAAATTGACGTGGCTTCTTTATTTTAGAAAGAAGTCCGTTATTTTGGCATTCCGTAACAATGCGATTTCATCCGAATACCTCGACTTTAGCGCGATAAGACTATATCGAACAGAGTCTGTCAGTTACTTAAATGCTAATGCATTCATTCTGATTGACGTGGCTTCTTTATTTTAGAAAGAAGTCCGTTATTTTGGCATTCCGTAGCAATGCGATTTCATCCAAAGACCTCGACTTGAGCGCGATAAGACTATATCAAACAAAGTCTGTAAGTTACTTAAACGCTAATGCATTCATTCACGTTGACCTGGCCTCTTTAATTTGGAAAGAAATTAGTTATTTTGGCATTCCGCAACAATGCGATTTCATCTAAAGACCTGGAATTGAGCGCGATGAGACTATATCGAACAGAGTCTGTCAGTTACTTAAACGCTAATGCATTCATTCTCATTGACGTGGCTTCTTTATTTTGGAAAGAAGTCCGTTATTTTGGCATTCCGTAACAATGCGATTTCATCCAAATACCTCGACTTTAGCGCGATAAGACTATATCGAACAGAGTCTGTCAGTTACTTAAACGCTAATGCATTCATTCTCATTGACGTGGCTTCTTTATTTTGGAAAGAAGTCCGTTATTTTGGCATTACGTAACAATGCGATTTCATCCAAAGATCTCGACTTGAGCGCGATCAGACTACATCAAACAAAGTCTGTAACAGGGTCTGTCAGTTACTTAATCGCTAATGCATTCATTCACATTGACGTGGCTTCATTCATTTTAAAATAAGTCCGTTATTTTAGCACTACGTAACAATGCGATTTCATCCGAATACCTCGACTTCAGCGCGATAAGACTATATCGAACAGAGTCTGTCAGTTACTTAAATGCTAATGCATTCATTCTGATTGACGTGGCTTCTTTATTTTGGATAGAAGTCCGTTATTTTTGCATTCCGTAACAATGCAATTTTATCCAAAGATCTCGACTTGAGCGCGATCAGACTACATCAAACAAATTCTGTAACAGGGTCTGTCAGTAACTTAAACGCTAATGCATTCATTTACATTGACGTGGCTTCTTTAATTTGATAAAAAGTTCGTTATTTCGGCATTCCGTAACAATGCGATTTCATTTAAAGACCTGGAATTGAGCGCGATAAGACTATATCGAACAGAGTCTGTCAGTTACTTAAACGCTAATGCATTCATTCTGATATACGTGGCTTCTTTATTTTAGAAAGAAGTCCGTTATTTTGGCACTACGTAACAATGCGATTTCATCCAAATACCTCGACTTTAGCGCCATGAGACTATATCGAACTGAGTCTGTCAGTTAATTAAACGCTAATGCATTCATTCTCATTGACGTGGCTTCTTTATTTTGGAAAGAAAACCGGTATTTTGGCATTCCGTAACAATGCGATTTCATCCAAATACCTCGACTTTAGCGCGATAAGACTATATCGAAAAGAGTCTGTTAGTTACTTAAACGCTAATGCATTCATTCTCATTGACGTGGCTTCTTTATTTTGGATAGAAGCTCGTTATTTTTGCATTACGTAACAATGCAATTTTATCCAAAGATCTCGACTTGAGCGCGATCAGACTACATCAAACAAAGTCTGTAACAGGGTCTGTCAGTTACTTAAACGCTAATGCATTTATTCACATTGACGTGGCTTCTTTAATTTGGAAATAAGTCCGTTATTTTGGCACTACGTAACAATGCGATTTCATCTAAAAACCTCGACTTTAGCGCGATAACACTATATCGAACAGAGTCTGTCGGTTACTTAAACGCTATTGCATTCATTCTAATTGACGTGGCTTCTTTATTTTAGAAAGAAGTCCGTTATTTTGGCAATCCGTAACAATGTGATTTCATCCGAATACCTCGACTTCAGCGCGATAAGACTATATCGAACAGAGTCTGTCAGTTACTTAAATGCTAATGCATTCATTCTGATTGACGTGGCTTCTTTATTTTGGAAAGAAGTCCGTTATTTTGGCATTCCGTAGCAATGCGATTTCATCCAAAGACCTCGACTTGAGCGCGATAAGACTATATCGAACAGAGTCTGTCAGTTACTTAAACGCTAATGCATTCATTCTGATTGACGTGGCTTCTTTATTTTAGAAAGAAGTCCGTTATTTTGGCATTCCGTAACAATGCGATTTCATCCAAAATACCTCGACTTTAGCGCGATAAGACTATATCGAACAGAGTCTGTCAGTTACTTAAACGCTAATGCATTCATTCTGATTGACGTGGCTTCTTTATTTTAGAAAGAAGTCCGTTATTTTGGCATTCCGTAGCAATGCGATTTCATCCAAATACCTCGACTTGAGCGCGATAAGACTATATCGAACAGAGTCTGTAAGTTACTTAAACGCTAATGCATTCATTCACGTTGACCTGGCTTCTTTAATTTGGAAAGAAGTTCGTTATTTTGGCATTCCGTAACAATGCGATTTCATCCAAAGACCTCGACTTGAGCGCGATAAGACTATATCGAACAGAGTCTGTCAGTTACTTAAACGCTAATGCATTCATTCTGATTGACGTGGCTTCTTTATTTTAGAAAGAAGTCCGTTATTTTGGCATTCCGTAGCAATGTGATTTCATCCAAAATACCTCGACTTTAGCGCGATAAGACTATATCGAACTGAGTCTGTCAGTTACTTGAACGCTAATGCATTCTTTTCATTGACATAGCTTCTTTATTTTGGAAAGAAAACCGTTATTTTGGCATTCCGTAACAATGCGATTTCATCCAAATACCTCGACTTTAGCGCGATGAGACTATATCGAACAGAGTCTGTCAGTTACTTAAACGCTAATGCATTCATTCCCATTGTCGTGGCTTCTTTATTTTGGAAAGAATACCGGTATTTTGGCATTCCATAACAATGCGATTTCATCCAAATACCTCGACTTTAGCGCGATAAGAATATATCGAACAGAGTCTGTCAGTTACTTAAACGCTAATGCATTCATTCTCATTGACGTGGCTTCTTTATTTTGGATAGAAGTCCGTTATTTTTTCATTACGTAACAATGCAATTTTATCCAAAGATCTCGACTTGAGCGCGATCAGACTACATTAAACAAAGTCTGTAACAGGGTCTGTCAGTTACTTAAACGCTAATGCATTCATTCACATTGACGTGGCTTCTTTAATTTAGAAAGAAGTCCGTTATTTTGGCATTCCGTAGCAATGCGATTTCATCCAAAGACCTCAACTTGAGCGCGATAAGACTATATCAAACAAAGTCTGTAAGTTACTTAAACGCTAATGCAATCATTCACGTTGACCTGGCCTCTTTAATATGGAAAGAAGTTCGTTATTTTGGCATTCCGTAACAATGCGATTTCATCCAAAGACCTCGACTTGAGCGCGATAAGACTATATCAAACAAAGTCTGTAAGTTACTTAAACGCTAATACATTCATTCACGTTGACATGGCTTCTTTATTTTGGAAAGAAGTTCGTTATTTTGGCATTCCATAACAATACGATTTCATCTGAAGACCTGGAATTGAGCGCGATAAGACTATATCGAACAGAGTCTGTCAGTTATTTAAACGCTAATGCATTCATTCTGATATACGTGGCTTCTTTATTTTAGAAAGAAGTCCGTTATTTTGGCATTCCGTAGCAATGTGATTTCATCCAAAATACCTCGACTTTAGCGCGATAAGAATATATCTAACTGAGTCTGTCAGTTACTTGAACGCTAATGCATTCTTTTCATTGACAAACCTTCTTTATTTTGGAAAGAAAACCGTTATTTTGGCTTTCCGTAACAATGCGATTTCATCCAAATACCTCGACTTTAGCGCGATGAGACTATATCGAACAGAGTCTGTCAGTTACTTAAACGCTAATACATTCAATCTAATTGACGTGGCTTCTTTATTTTAGAAAGAAGTCCGTTATTTTGGCAATCCGTAACAATGCGATTTCATCCGAATACCTCGACTTCAGCGCGATAAGACTATATCGAACAGAGTCTGTCAGTTACTTAAACGCTAATGCATTCATTCTAATTGACGTGGCTTCTTTATTTTAGAAAGAAGTCCGTTATTTTGGCATTCCGTAGCAATGCGATTTCATCCAAAGACCTCAACTTGAGCGCGATAAGACTATATCAAACAAAGTCTGTAAGTTACTTAAACGCTAATGCATTCATTCACGTTGACCTGGCCTCTTTAATTTGGAAAGAAATTAGTTATTTTGGCATTCCGTAACAATGCGATTTCATCTAAAGACCTGGAATTGAGCGCGATGAGACTATATCGAACAGAGTCTGTCAGTTACTTAAACGCTAATGCATTCATTCTCATTGACGTGGCTTCTTTATTTTGGAAAGAAAACCGTTATTTTGGCATTCCGTAACAATGCGATTTCATCCAAATACCTCGACTTTAGCGCGATAAGACTATATCGAACAGAGTCTGTCAGTTACTTAAACGCTAATGCATTCATTCTCATTGACGTGGCTTCTTTATTTTGGATAGAAGTCCGTTATTTTTGCATTACGTAACAATGCAATTTTATCCAAAGATCTCGACTTGAGCGCGATCAGACTACATCAAACAAAGTCTGTAACAGGGTCTGTCAGTTACTTAATCGCTAATGCATTCATTCACATTGACGTGGCTTCATTCATTTTAAAATAAGTCCGTTATTTTAGCACTACGTAACAATGCGATTTCATCCGAATACCTCGACTTCAGCGCGATAAGACTATATCGAACAGAGTCTGTCAGTTACTTAAATGCTAATGCATTCATTCTGATTGACGTGGCTTCTTTATTTTGGATAGAAGTCCGTTATTTTTGCATTCCGTAACAATGCAATTTTATCCAAAGATCTCGACTTGAGCGCGATCAGACTACATCAAACAAATTCTGTAACAGGGTCTGTCAGTAACTTAAACGCTAATGCATTCATTTACATTGACGTGGCTTCTTTAATTTGATAAAAAGTTCGTTATTTTGGCATTCCGTAACAATGCGATTTCATTTAAAGACCTGGAATTGAGCGCGATAAGACTATATCGAACAGAGTCTGTCAGTTACTTAAACGCTAATGCATTCATTCTGATATACGTGGCTTCTTTATTTTAGAAAGAAGTCCGTTATTTTGGCACTACGTAACAATGCGATTTCATCCAAATACCTCGACTTTAGCGCCATGAGACTATATCGAACTGAGTCTGTCAGTTAATTAAACGCTAATGCAATCATTCTCATTGACGTGGCTTCTTTATTTTGGAAAGAAAACCGGTATTTTGGCATTCCGTAACAATGCGATTTCATCCAAATACCTCGATTTTAGCGCGATAAGACTATATCGAAAAGAGTCTGTTAGTTACTTAAACGCTAATGCATTCATTCTCATTGACGTGGCTTCTTTATTTTGGATAGAAGCTCGTTATTTTTGCATTACGTAACAATGCAATTTTATCCAAAGATCTCGACTTGAGCGCGATCAGACTACATCAAACAAAGTCTGTAACAGGGTCTGTCAGTTACTTAAACGCTAATGCATTTATTCACATTGACGTGGCTTCTTTAATTTGGAAATAAGTCCGTTATTTTGGCACTACGTAACAATGCGATTTCATCTAAAAACCTCGACTTTAGCGCGATAACACTATATCGAACAGAGTCTGTCGGTTACTTAAACGCTATTGCATTCATTCTAATTGACGTGGCTTCTTTATTTTAGAAAGAAGTCCGTTATTTTGGCAATCCGTAACAATGTGATTTCATCCGAATACCTCGACTTCAGCGCGATAAGACTATATCGAACAGAGTCTGTCAGTTACTTAAATGCTAATGCATTCATTCTGATTGACGTGGCTTCTTTATTTTGGAAAGAAGTCCGTTATTTTGGCATTCCGTAGCAATGCGATTTCATCCAAAGACCTCGACTTGAGCGCGATAAGACTATATCAAACAAAGTCTGTAAGTTACTTAAACGCTAATGCATTCATTCACGTTGACCTGGCCTCTTTAATTTGGAAAGAAGTTCGTTATTTTGGCATTCCGTAACAATGCGATTTCATCTAAAGACCTGGAATTGAGCGCGATAAGACTATATCGAACAGAGTCTGTCAGTTACTTAAACGCTAATGCATTCATTCTGATTGACGTGGCTTCTTTATTTTAGAAAGAAGTCCGTTATTTTGGCATTCCGTAACAATGCGATTTCATCCAAATACCTCGACTTTAGCGCGATAAGACTATATCGAACAGAGTCTGTCAGTTACTTAAACGCTAATGCATTCATTCTCATTGACGTGGCTTCTTTATTTTGGAAAGAAGTCCGTTATTTTGGCATTACGTAACAATGCGATTTCATCCAAAGATCTCGACTTGAGCGCGATAAGACTATATCAAACAAAGTCTGTAACAGGGTCTGTCAGTTACTTAAACGCTAATGCATTCATTCACATTGACGTGGCTTCTTTAATTTGGAAAGAAGTCCGTTATTTTGGCATTCCGTAACAATGCGATTTCATCCAAATACCTCGACTTTAGCGCGATAAGACTATATCGAACAGAGTCTGTCAGTTACTTAAACGCTAATGCATTCATTCTCATTGACGTGGCTTCTTTATTTTGGAAAGAAGTCCGTTATTTTGGCATTCCGTAACAATGCGATTTCATCCAAAGATCTCGACTTGAGCGCGATAAGACTATATCAAACAAATCTGTAACAGGGTCTGTCAGTTACTTAAACGCTAATGCATTCATTCACATTGACGTGGCTTCTTTAATTTGAAAAAAAGTCCGTTATTTTGGCATTCCGTAACAATGCGATTTCATCCAAAGACCTCGACTTGAGCGCGATAAGACTATATCGAACAGAGTCTGTCAGTTACTTAAACGCTAATGCATTCATTCTGATTGACGTGGCTTCTTTATTTTAGAAAGAAGTCCGTTATTTTGGCATTCCGTAACAATGCGATTTCATCCAAATACCTCGACTTGAGCGCGATAAGACTATATCGAACAGAGTCTGTCAGTTACTTAAACGCTAATGCATTCATTCTCATTGACGTGGCTTCTTTATTTTGGAAAGAAGTCCGTTATTTTGGCATTCCGTAACAATGCGATTTCATCCAAATACCTCGACTTTAGCGCGATAAGACTATATCGAACAGAGTCTGTCAGTTACTTAAACGCTAATGCATTCATTCTCATTGACGTGGCTTCTTTATTTTGGAAAGAAGTCCGTTATTTTGGCATTCCGTAACAATGCGATTTCATCCAAATACCTCGACTTTAGCGCGATAAGACTATATCGAACAGAGTCTGTCAGTTACTTAAACGCTAATGCATTCATTCTGATTGACGTGGCTTCTTTATTTTAGAAAGAAGTCCGTTATTTTGGCATTCCGTAGCAATGCGATTTCATCCAAAATACCTCGACTTTAGCGCGATAAGACTATATCGAACAGAGTCTGTCAGTTACTTAAACGCTAATGCATTCATTCTGATTGACGTGGCTTCTTTATTTTAGAAAGAAGTCCGTTATTTTGGCATTCCGTAGCAATGTGATTTCATCCAAAATACCTCGACTTTAGCGCGATAAGACTATATCGAACAGAGTCTGTCAGTTACTTAAACGCTAATGCATTCATTTCATTGACATGGCTTCTTTATTTTGGAAAGAAGTCCGTTATTTTGGCATTCCGTAACAATGCGATTTCATCCAAATACCTCGACTTTAGCGCGATAAGACTATATCGAACAGAGTCTGTCAGTTACTTGAACGCTAATGCATTCATTTCATTGACATAGCTTCTTTATTTTGGAAAGAAATCCGTTATTTTGGCATTCCGTAACAATGCGATTTCATCCAAATACCTCGACTTTAGCGCGATAAGACTATATCGAACAGAGTCTGTCAGTTACTTAAACGCTAATGCATTCATTCTGATTGACGTGGCTTCTTTATTTTAGAAAGAAGTCCGTTATTTTGGCATTCCGTAGCAATGCGATTTCATCCAAAGACCTCGACTTGAGCGCGATAAGACTATATCAAACAAAGTCTGTAACAGGTCTGTCAGTTACTTAAACGCTAATGCATTCATTCACGTTGACGTGGCTTCTTTATTTTGGAAAGAAGTCCGTTATTTTGGCATTCCGTAACAATGCGATTTCATCCAAATACCTCGACTTTAGCGCGATAAGACTATATCGAACAGAGTCTGTCAGTTACTTAAACGCTAATGCATTCATTCTCATTGACGTGGCTTCTTTATTTTGGAAAGAAGTCCGTTATTTTGGCATTCCGTAACAATGCGATTTCATCCAAATACCTCGACTTGAGCGCGATAAGACTATATCAAACAAAGTCTGTCAGTTACTTAAACGCTAATGCATTCATTCACGTTGACGTGGCTTCTTTATTTTGGAAAGAAGTCCGTTATTTTGGCATTCCGTAACAATGCGATTTCATCCAAAGACCTCGACTTGAGCGCGATAAGACTATATCGAACAGAGTCTGTCAGTTACTTAAACGCTAATGCATTCATTCTGATTGACGTGGCTTCTTTATTTTAGAAAGAAGTCCGTTATTTTGGCATTCCGTAGCAATGTGATTTCATCCAAAATACCTCGACTTTAGCGCGATAAGAATATATCGAACTGAGTCTGTCAGTTACTTGAACGCTAATGCATTCTTTTCATTGACATGGCTTCTTTATTTTGGAAAGAAAACCGTTATTTTGGCATTCCGTAACAATGCGATTTCATCCAAATACCTCGACTTTAGCGCGATAAGACTATATCGAACAGAGTCTGTCAGTTACTTAAACGCTAATGCATTCATTCTCATTGACGTGGCTTCTTTATTTTGGATAGAAGTCCGTTATTTTGGCATTCCGTAGCAATGTGATTTCATCCAAAATACCTCGACTTTAGCG
>JASFYC010000164.1:0-10511 GCA_030412335.1 Botrylloides violaceus | reverse complement strand
GTGCACATTTTGGCGATCGATCGTTCATGACCAAGAGATAGCACAATAGATCCTTGCAGAAAGTCGCTAGAACGAATTTCGCTAGAGCGGACGCGGCTTTGTTTACATCGATACTCGGACAAACAAGGCGGTGAGCAACGTTAGCGCAGGTGAAGATGAGTCGTGTATAGCGGGGTATTTGGCATTAATGAATGTAAGTGATATTTATAATATGTGCCACAGTACCAATAAGATCCATAGAAGTTCGAAAGGCAATATATAGTTGCGTAAATTTGGCGTCGTGGTGCGATTTTCATCGTTAGTACTGTACCCTACCGGTATGTGGTATCAGGCAAATCGTGCGAGCTATCGTATTATACCCCATACCCCGTTCTTCTCCCGCCTATTATGAAGATAGACAGTTCTAGTTCGTCAGAAATATCGTTTCTTTCGCGTCCGTTCGTTTCGAATTGGTATTATTAAGCGCCCTTTCCCGCGCAGTGCACGAAAATTTCAACCGCAAAAGGTTGCCAAATTTTTGTGACAGCATTAACTACCATTAGCAAAACGGTGGGGAATTTATTATGACTTTGCACACGACACACGACGACGTGGGTGTGCGGCGGTTAGTTATTGCGTCACGATCATTTGTCTGTAACGTTATCAAACCATAGTTCAATCACCTCTATTGATTGAATCAACGACATATAAAACATATAAACATATATGTCATTGATTGAATCAATCACCTCTAGTAATTGAACTATGATCAAACTATAAATACCTTAACTACAAAACACCAGGTAAATCCCCTGGTGCGACGGTAGCAGTCGTAGTCGTTGTTTCATGTAATCATCATGTCCGATGAACGAACCACCCTAAATCACGTTAGGCGGATTTACATCGATTACTTTCTATGATGTAATGCAAAATCTCTCTGATGTAATGATGTCGGGGGTCGGGCGTCAGTGACGAAATATTGTCGATTTTCATTGTCACAGTCATGCCATGTCACCTGGTCCCTTTTTCAACCTTAAATAGATTATCATGGTAAGGAGTCACTCGAAAGAAATGCATGCTGATATCCTTCGTATAGGCTGTTTATGGTAGGATGAAGGCCGAGAGCATGAGCGCTCGTGTGGACATGCTTCATTCATCTTAGTCTAATCTGCGTATGCAGATAATGCATGTAGGATATAGTCTGCATTCTACATAAGTGGAAATATATATGTGTAGGATTGTGGTGCCACAAGTCTGTGTAAACGCAGAAGACGAAAGACAGTATTTATATAGCCACATTCCTATTATTTATCTCAGTTTACAGGCTAACCGTTGGCTCTTTGCCGTAACCTCAAGGAGACAGAGGTCTTCTGCTATTTTGGTGAAGCATGAGTTGCCTAAGGGAGTCTGCTTCTGAAGACCGTCTACTGCAAGTTCTGATGATTGTCATGCTGGTATATATCTCCTTCAAGTAAGATCAATACTGTAATGAGACTACGATAAAGTCACAATACTATGCTATACTTTCCTAACCAAAGTAGATATTTATTTCAACTGCGAGTCCTTCATTTACAGAAATTTTAGGCACAGACAAAATATACATAAACAGTGGCGGCTTATGCACTATATAAATCATGCTCCGTGTTCTATATCACAAATTTGTTTCACTACATTTTGAATTAGCGCCCACATTTCCTGGTTGTTTAAACTTGAAAGTGACACAATGCTTTGTTATCAATTATGTCATGTGAACGGCTGTACAAACAGTTCATGCCGTCATAGTGTCTAGGTCACATTACATCAACTGAAGAATTGTGTGAACTCATAGACAACTGACATATCGCATGACCCCATGGCGGTATGGTACCGCAAATATTTTTGACATTATTTAGTCAAGCCTTTATGTATTATGCCATAGCCAATGTATTATGTATGCCATATAATGTACAATGTAACTTTACCATGACGCCCAGCCCAGGCACAAAAGTGCTTAAATGGGAGAAGCGCAAAAGAACGCAGCCAAAATACAGTTAAATATCTATGGGCACGAATCAATGGCATTATATTTTTATAACACTCATTTCTTGTTTTTCACGTCTCACTTCATGAAGGAGCAGAGCTCCGAGAGCTGGACGTTAAACCTGTGGTGATCTTCTTTATTATATTACAAATGTATTGATATACTGTATGATAATATGATATTATGAATGTACTGTAATATCACATTATTGTGCAGGGTTTACGGAGACGGATCTACTGGACAAAAATATACAAATTTGGATGAAATAAAGAAAAGAGAACAATACAACAACAAGCACAACAAAAAACAAAACAACAACATGCGCAGTGCAATGCACTGATGATGTAATTGAAATTGAGCACATCAGCGATTAGCAATAGTGAACCAGTCATCAAAACTCTTTACATTGAACAAAATGGTTGCTTAGTCTCCAAACATTCTATTTCCCTTTGCATCAGTCATAGTGAAGGTATAAAACATTCTGTAGATATTATTCCGACAGGAAATATCATTCAAGTATGTAAAAGTTATGAACTAGGGCTAGGTTACTCCTACTTTGTTTAAAATTTGATTAGCCCGTTAATGAAAAATATTGTTATCTTTGGCAGAAGTCTCAGGCTTGTGAAATGGAGTTCACATTCTTGTGATTTTACCTTGAGTATTTTTGTTTTGAGATATACCGGTACCTAAGATGGAAATTGGTAAATATTGGTCAAAACTTAGCTCTATGGTGTTGTTACTGAATTTTGCATTTATTCCAAAATCACCAATAAAGTGTCTGCCACCAGATAATCTTGATTGTGTTATGGTTCTGTGTGTGTGCTACTACCTTTAAAGTTGTCGTACCAAGATATAGTCAAGGGAGTTTCATATCCCTTTTTTCTATATAGCTGGTAGACGGGGATTTTCTTTCTTGTTATTATTGTCTATATAAATGGAACACGTCCTCAACAGCTTTACTATAGAAGATAGACTTGATAGTCAGCGGTGAATAGGCGACTTTTTCTCCTTGTTTGTTGGTGTTCATCGGGCTGTCGAGCTTATCCTGATGTAGTTATGGCAGAATTAAAGTAGTTTCAGTTGATCATCGGCATGCCATTATAATATTTATTGGAATACATTAATTTTGGTAAATATTATTAGCTGTAGGCGATCTAGTTGGTTTCACTAAGCAACAACTAGCTAAGCTTTTGTTTGTTTTTAGCTATTGTAATAGTAAATTTACAGGAAGCTCAGCATTTCATGTTATTAAAGCTTTTGATATCTATGTTGTTGAGTAAACATTCAAGGCAAGATTATTGTTCCCTGTATTTTCTATATATAGGCTATATATTGGTAATTAATTACTTCTCAATAAACTTGGACTGGACATTAAATCTGTGGTGATCTTCTTTACGATATCTATATAAACCGAAATCATTGAAAAGATCACTCATTACTTTCAGGATACAGATTGCTACTTTGAATCAAAAAATTCAGTAAGAAAGGGTGAAATCAAAATTATAGCGGTGGAATGCTAGAACTGCCAGATTCTCAATTTCATTATTAGGCTAACCAGTCTATTGCCTACTATCAAGATCCAAGGATCCATAATTTAGAATGCTTTCCAATAGTGAATCGGTTTCTCTCGTGGAAGACTTTTTTGGAAATCAGTATGTAATGTATGGAGTTTCACTTTTCACGATTTGCCTGATAACCCACGTAAGTACCGGTATATACAGACTCGGTATTCATTGAAAATAGTTTCTTTTATGGCCTATCCATTTTCAGGGCAGCTTTCGCTACATTGCATCACTATTCAATAAGCCGAGATCGACAGTAAGTTTCGATATTGAACTGGGTTAAAATTTACACAGTGGAGCCAGAATTTTGACTTGAATACTCCTTATTTTCGACCTGACAAGGATTTTTGGACTACCGTATTAATAAGCTCTATTATTATAGCAATGGAGAGATAGTTGATTTTTGTAAGCAATAAACATAATCTGCTTACTTCAACGAAGTTGGTTGTTTTGCCAGAATTGGAAAATCACCTCGCCTACAGTAACCTTGTCTCAGCTTAATTAAGATGAAAACCAAACTGCTAATAGACACCTGTAATGCATATTCACTCTTTCATATTTAGGATCTTGTTATTGATGAATTTAAAGACCAGAATATAGGGAAGTTGAATGTCGAAGTGTCATGTGGTATGAAAGGGGAACTGAAACCAGGTTAGCCAAAAAATTAGATTGAGGAAGTATAAACTTATTTGCCCCAGGCCAGGTCTCCCTGTTACACTCGGAATTGGATCAACTTACTAGCAAAGCATAACGTGTTATTATTTGTTGAATATCTTTCTGTCGTCACATCCTATTTGGTTAGCAGTCGCAAGGTGACAAGGACAGATAGTTTTATTCTGTATACGGTATAACATGATCCATGTTCTACCTAATAGGCTTAGTTTATTATACCTGATCTGCAAAGTCCCAATCCCAGGCTAGTAGTTGATGCAGTTTATTGTTGTTCTTACTATATTTTCTACATCTGTAGTACCGGTATCGTAAGTGACTATTTGTACATATCCATCATAAGCTATCTGCCACTATCGGTGTACACTGTACGGGTGTACATAACATCTAAGATTATCCAGTATCCAAGTTTAACATCAACCTACCCTTTATGCCCCGAAATGTTGGCACTTGAAAGTAAACTGCAGATAAGCGATTTTGGCTGCTTTGGTTTTAATGTCACCCAGATTTTTAAGTTTAGTCCAGTCTGCTGGGATTGGCAATCAGTCTCCTAACTAACTAATGATCTCAGCGTAATTACTAAATTCACAACTGAATCATAGTATAACTATTATCAATAGATCTTCTGAGCAACTGTATCAAAGGATTGGATCATGTATCAAAACGAACTAAACAATCAGTTCAATTATCCCAAGCAACAAAACAGGTACAAGTACTTCTATTACTATGGTACCGTGTATGTGCAATTGTGCATGTGTAGGCCTATGTAGGTATGTAAAATCTTACTCAATAATAGGATATAGGAAGCTGTTGGGTTATACTTCATACTAAGAATGGCAATGTTGGATACAACTTACAGATGCCGATGTTTTAAGAAAGTTTGTTACCGTACTGTACTTTTTATGAAAAGTTTGATTGTCGGTCAGTTTTAGTCTACTCCACTTGACTATGTACAGATTTTTGGGGTTGTCTTGCTGCCCTGTGGATGTGCCCCTTCTTTCAATTTCAAAATCTATATCCAGTGCAAAATTTTTAAGTATTTAAAGGTTCCCTTCTGGTGCGTTTCTTGTTTGTGGATTTTCAAATGAAATTCTTCTTCTTTTCTGGAATTATAGTGACGGTTATACGTTTTCAGATGCGGAGGAAAATTAAAAAGAAGGCTACGAAGCTTGTCCAAAATACTGATGCTGCCAACCTAGTATCCTCAGAAGGTATGGTTACACAGGCCATTTTGCTTAAAAGTTTAGCTGTTTTGGTAGACCCTTATTGCTCTGCAGCCACCGACAAGTATAGATTTTTGTGCTCACCCACACTATTCCAAGAATGTCTTTTTATGGGAATTGATTTATCACTCAGTTATTATTTATATGTGTCTATAGTTGGCCGCCTTGACACACCATAGTACCGGCATAAAAGTTAACTAAATTATACTTTATGTAGTTTTGTTTTTCCGGTGTATATATATTCTTGAAATTTCATACAATAGAATGTTTCTGTAGTGGTATCAAGTCTATACAATATATATCATGTTGAAGAGCTGAGTTTAGTTAAGTTGCTACTTGTTTGGGAATTTTGGCAGGCATAGTTATATGTGAATATTACCTTTCCACTACCCATTAAAATGGCTTCGGATTGGCATTGGTTAGCCGACTTGGGAATAAACGCAGATTCCCTATAGATATGGATGCCGCCACGCTCACAGTCTAATTCCATGCACTTCGATATTCTCTCAATGGCAGCTAGCTAAACTTGATCCTCGTTGGGGTCTGCAATTGCGCTTGGCACACACCAAGTGTAGATGTGGTTTTGGGAGATATCTTTTCACTAATTCTTAATAACCATACGTCCCTCTGCTCACGAAATAGACTTTCTGCTTTTCTTTTTGCTTTTCAGAAATAAAGAGCATTGTTTCAGATTGTGAAAAACAATACACCGATCAGCTTCAAGTGACTACTAATTCTGTCAGCTGTATTTCTGTAGGCAATAATGATGATGTTCCGCTGTCTCAAAAAACTAGAGATGAGATTGAAGAACTGGAGGGAACAAATCAGCTAGATATGTCAGAACGTTACAAAGGTGACATAATTTCCATGGTGACATTTCCCATTGCTTTCAATATAGCAGCTAGGCCTACACCACACTTTCTCTTGTTGATCTTGAAAGTAAATTATATCACTACCAGGAGATTAGTATACCATAATAGGTCTATGCTAGGATAGTGCATTGTGTGTCCTATTTTTTCATACTGTACTTACACCGTACTAAGACGATATAATATAATTGTCGTACGGTCATTTTGTTCCGGTACCTTTTTATCATACCACCCGTCACAGCAAATTTTAATTTTTCTGATAAATCTGCCTGGTGAGACAAAAATAAATTATCTGTCGGTTTGTATGCCTACCATGCACTTCAGAAAATTTTCGTAGAATTTAGATTTTAGGAAACATTGATGCCATTTTTTTTAGATATTGAAGGGTTACGAAGAATGCTTCAAACGAACCCTGACATTAATATCATTGACAGGAAATTTGCAGATAGCACTGATAGCGGCACCGTTGCAGACATTTCAGATAATGCAGAATACAACTGTCAAGTATGTTTGCCATTATGATATGTCTCTATTTTCATGATTTTGCATTCATTGCCCACAGAATACTTGTGTCACTATGGAAGGTGTACTGAAATCCCCAACAGTGCATTGTGCTGTTTCTGCAGATATTCCCATAGAGGAGGCTTAACCATCCCTAAAATTTTATATGTGCCCTGAAGTTTATGTCTCTGCTGCGCTCATTTTCTATTTACCTAAAAAAGGTGTGGATCCGCTGGTAAGAATACGCTTAGCTTAGCTTATATGGCTCGGCATGTGGTCGCATTCCTCAGCAACTGATATCACATGTCTTCTTCTACTTTCGTTTGGCTTTTAACTCTCCTGGGACTAGACGTCAACCCAGCTTCACAACAGCCACTGCTTTGTGGCCTCATCCAGTTTCTTCAGACCAGTCACCCCTTTGGGTGGCTTGTACTTTACACAATGCACATGAATGGATGACATGGTCTGTTGTTTGCTGCTTTGCATCACACTCGCATGCCCCACTAGGCGCAAGACCCCGCCTGTTAAGGGACGACCTGAAGCATCTCACCCCTGTAATAAGACGTGTCCACGCTAGACGCGGCAGATTCAAGTCGGTTGGAGACGTGTCAGAGGTGGATTGGCGTGTTCTAATGTTTCCACTCTGGCCTCCACTTATCGTCGATCCAGTCTGCTGCACCGCTGTAGGTGTCCAGAAGCACTTTTGCTCTTTTTGCCATATCACATATCTGTTACCAGGAAGAAGATCAAAGGAGGAAAAAAAGACTTTCAAGGTCTGTGAGTAGGCCAACTACAGGCACTGCGACTCCAAGACTGCCTAAGTTGACACCAATTAGAAGAAAAGGTTTCAAATATATAGTGGAAGTCAATCGTGACGGCGGAATTCTGAAGTTAACTGACGCCACTTTAAAGTTTCCTGCATATTGTATTGAGAAAAAGGTTACCCTGTCCATTGCTCTCATTCGTAAACAGGTAGGGTGGTGCACAATTATTATTTGTATGCATTTTTGTAATACTTTTCTCAACTGTTTTGACAGGAAATCAGAAGAGGAGATGAGAATGCAATATTCGTGACGCATGCATTGCATATGTGGATGGATACTACTTCCCAACCTGATGATTTCTCATTTCGTCTTCCAATTAGAGTAAACATGGTCAAATGCAACTCAGATGATGGCAGAATTGCCAAGGTGGGTGGTTCCTTGGAAAGTGGACAAATGATCCCTTCCTCCATTGGGGTTTGTTATTTGAGGTTATGCTTTAACACTCGCTCGTAAATTTTACCACTTAGCATACCATACCAGAATTGGGACTCCTGATAAAGCATGCATTGGCAATATTGTAACGCCCACTAATATTTCTTAACATCCAGGACAGTCCATCAATGTAGCAAAATGCAAGATACTTAACATGCAGCATATTGTCTCGAATCCTTTCTCAGTCATCCTACCTGTGTATTAGGTAATTCAGAAGAATTTGAATGTAGGCCTACTGTAATTGCTGTAAGCAGGTGCAACGAACAAACAGCATGGATACCATTGTATGGGAGTTCTATGAAGAAGGCTATTGTGGTGGAGATTACATATCATTTGATATTCGTGGACTCGGCGGGTAACATTGTTATTTCCTTCATGTTCTGCTTTCATATGGAGTGCAGTCTGTCTAATTGTCAGACACTGCATAGAGCATACCTTATTCTGTATTTCAATTTTGGCAGTAGGCCTATTCTCTAATTGGAGCAAAGATTGGATACATCTCACTAATTAGATACTCACCACCCAGGTAGATGTGCAAGGTTGCTATAGTTTAACCCGGCGTGTTCTACGAATAAGTGAGAGGCCAAGTGAAAAAGAAGACTCTCTAATACAATATGCAGGGCATACCAATTCTTTGATATTCCAACTAGGTGCAATTGTTCGATATGTATGTAACTTGTATTGTAGGCCTACATGGCAGGCATTGCACTCTGGTATCTGTTTTCGTTCAGGTACCGAGCCATCTCTCCAAAGCATAGCGCTATGATTGACCTCCACTATCAAATATGTGTGACTCGTTGTCATGAGACCACTGACCCTGATCAACACAGTCTCAATATAAAGTTCTACACTGAAGACCTGGAAAAATCCGTACTTGCGGAGGCTCGCTCTTTACCAGGGCTTGAAGTCTTAAATTCGGAATTGATTACAGTTCAGTAAGTATGAAGGTTAGCAGTGTAGCTATGGTGGGGTCTTGAAATATGCAAGTTTTAACATATTCAGGGCCGGATCTACGTTGCAGCTTTCACTTTGGCATTCTGACCATCGATGTGGAATTGCCGAATTCAACGTGCCGAAGTATGAATACAAAATAAAAAAAACTATTTCAATCCAACTGACAAAGCTGCCTGCCGCCACTATGACAACAGGTCCCATGAACGTACTTTTGAAGATATCTTCTCAGTTTTCAGAAACTGTTCACAGTCCCTTTGAATTGATATGGAAGAAGAGAATGAACCCCCAAGACATGGTGTTTTACGTCAATGGAAAATATGCTATTGGCATTCAACATAGCCATAGAAACATATTGGAATGACCACAGGGAATTCAGCTTGCTTAGTACTACTGTGCAAAGTTGTAAGTGCTTTTTGAACTTGACAGGCTCGCCTGCAAAGAGAGAGACTTGAAAATACCTCAAACTACAACCCTATGAAGCAATTCATATATTCGGTGCCATCAAAATTGTGTGACTTCCATCTGCTTCACGTTGCGTATATCGTAACTAAATCACTTGGTACTGTTCAACTATATTGTCACATCTTAATTGTGCGCATGTCCTAGAAGCGTGTGTTGGACTTGGGTTTAGTCAAAGTTGCCAAACGTTTTCAGTTTCAAGTTAATTTCGTCGGTCATAGTGCAGTGTGACAACTTTGAAGACAACTCAAAATTCTATAAAGCATCTACAAGTAACAATCACATGCATTTCGTCATTTTCCTACTTGCCCTTATGTGATTTCTTTTGTGTGTTGCCGCTATTCCGACTGTAAAAACAATTGACACATTGTTTCATTTTTCTTGTATTACTGATGTGCCACACATGTGCAATTGTGATTATATATACATCAGAAAGATAAAGAAACATTCCGCTGAGAAATGTTTCTAGCAAAATAGGCAATTAGCTTGCCAATATTTGAAAAATACCTACTTCTCACTCGTGATTTGTAATATATTCTAGAATACACTGCTCGGCCTACTAAATGGGCCTTCAACCTTTGTCCTTCTCTTCACGTAGATATTTCGTGCTCTTGAGAACTTTCGATTGAAGCAAGACTTATTAGACTTCCCTTAAAGGAAGTTTTTTATTTTGCATTACCTATCATAGCCTACACCCCTGGACGAAGATGTACTGTAGGCCAACACTGCGGTGGTATCCAGCTACTCCAGTTTCGCACTGCTCGAGTAGGCCTACTTTGTGCTACCATTTTAGTTTTTTAACAGCGTTCGAAGTCTGTAACTTATTGCGGCTCTTATTTCACGAATTTTATAGGAAGATATGGGTGTAGCACTTCGTTTTGTAAGCAGCAGTGAGGCGGGTTATCGGCGTCACTAAAATGCGGAACCGCGACTCATGCAGCCACGCGAGGCTGTCAGCAGACGGTTCGGGATCGCGGGATGCGCGGTCGCCAGTGGATTTCTTTTGCAAGCTGTTGGAA
>JASFYC010000161.1:0-12829 GCA_030412335.1 Botrylloides violaceus | reverse complement strand
ACGCGCTAAAGTCGAGGTATTTGGATGAAATCGCATTGCTACGGAATGCCAAAATAACGGACTTCTTTCTAAAATAAAGAAGCCACGTCAATCAGAATGAATGCATTAGCATTTAAAGTAACTGACAGACTCTGTTCGATATAGTCTTATCGCGCTAAAGTCGAGGTATTTGGATGAAATCGCATTGTTACGTAGTGCCAAAATAACGGACTTATTTCCAAATTAAAGAAGCCACGTCAATGTGAATGAATGCATTAGCGTTTAAGTAACTGACAGACCCTGTTACAGACTTTGTTTGATGTAGTCTGATCGCGCTCAAGTCAAGATCTTTGGATAAAATTGCATTGTTGCGTAATGCAAAAATACCGGACTTCTATCCAAAATAAAGAAGCCACGTCAATGAGAATGAATGCATTAACGTTTAAGTAACTGACAGACTCTGTTCGATATAGTCTTATCGCGCTAAAGTCGAGTTATTTGGATGAAATCACATTGTTACGGAATGCCAAAATACCGGTTTTCTTTCCAAAATAAAGAAGCAACGTCAATGAGAATGAATGCATTAGCGTTTAAGTAACTGACAGACTCTGTTCGATATAGTCTTATCGAGCTCAATTCCAGGTCTTTAGATGAAATCGCATTGTTACGGAATGCCAAAATAACGGTTTTCTTTCCAAAATAAAGAATCTATGTTAATGAAAAGAATGCATTAGCGTTCAAGTAACTGACAGACTCAGTTCGATATTATCTTATCGCGCTAAAGTCGAGGTATTTTGGATGAAATCACATTGCTACGGAATGCCAAGATAACGAACTTCTATCCAAAATAAAGAAGCCACGTCAATGAGAATGAATGCATTAGCGTATAAGTAACTGACAGACTATGTTCGATATAGTCTTATCGCGCTGAAGTCGAGGTATTTGGATGAAATCGCATTGCTACGGAATGCCAAAATAACGGACTTCTTTCTAAAATAAAGAAGCCACGTATATCAGAATGAATGCATTAGCGTTTAAGTAACTGACAGACTCTGTTCGATATAGTCTTATCGCGCTCAATTCCAGGTCTTTAGATGAAATCGCATTGTTACGGAATGCCAAAATAACGAACTTCTTTCCAAATTAAAGAAGCCATGTCAACGTGAATGAATGCATTTGCGTTTAAGTAACTTACAGACTTTGTTTGATATAGTGTTATCGCGCTCAAGTCGAGGTCTTTGGATGAAATCGCATTGCTACGGAATGCCAAAATAACGGACTTCTTTCTAAAATAAAGAAGCCACGTCAATCAGAATGAATGCATTAACATTTAAGTAATTGACAGACTCTGTTCGATATAGTCTTATCGCGCTTAAGTCGACATATTTGGATAAAATCGAATTGTTACGGAATGCCAAAATAACGGACTTTTTTTCAAATTAAAAAAGCAACGTCAATGTAAATGAATGCATTTGCGTTTAAGTTACTGACAGACCCTGTTACAGAATTTGTTAGATGTAGTCTGATCGCGCTCAAGTCGAGATCTTTGGATAAAATTGCATTGTTACGGAATGCAAAAATAACGAACTTCTATCCAAAATAAAGAAACCACGTCAATCAGAATGAATGCATTCGCATTTAAGTAACTGACAGACTCTGTTCGACATAGTCTTATCGCGATGAAGTCGAGGTATTCGGATGAAATCGCATTGTTACGGATTGCCAAAATAACGGACTACTTTCTAAAATAAAGAAGCCACGTCAATCAGAATGAATGCATTAGCGTTTAAGTAACTGACAGACTCTGTTCGATATAGTCTTATCGCGCTCAAGTCGAGGTTTTTGGATGAAATCGCATTGTTGCGTAGTGCCAAAATAACGGACTTCTTTCTAAAATACAGAAGCCACGTCAATTAGAATGAATGCATTAGCGTTTAAGTAACTGACAGACCCTGTTACAGACTTTGTTTGATGTAGTCTGATCGCGCTCAAGTCAAGATCTTTGGATAAAATTGCATTGTTACGTAATGCAAAAATACCGGACTTCTATCCAAAATAAAGAAGCCACGTCAATGAGAATGAATGCATTAGCGTTTAAGTAACTGACAGACTCTGTTCGATATAGTCTTATCGCGCTGAAGTCGAGGTATTCGGATGAAATCGCATTGTTACGGATTGCCAGAATATCGGACTTCTTTCTAAAATAAAGAAGCCACGTCAATCAGAATGAATGCATTAGCATTTAGGTAACTGACAGACTCTGTTCGATATAGTCTTATCGCGCTGAAGTCGAGGTATTCGGATGAAATCCAAGTGTTACGAAATGCCAAAATAACGGACTTCTTTCCAAATTAAAGCAGCCAGGTCAATGTTAATGAATGCATTAGCGTTTAAGTAACTGACAGACTCTGTTCGATATATTCTTATCGCGCTAAAGTCGAGGTATTTGGATGAAATCGCATTGCTACGGAATGCCAAAATAACGGACTTCTTTCTAAAATAAAGAAGCCACGTCAATCAGAATGAATGCATTAGCATTTAAGTAACTGACAGACTCTGTTCGATATAGTCTTATCGCGCTAAAGTCGAGGTATTTGGATCAAATCGCATTGTTACGTAGTGCCAAAATAACGGACTTATTTCCAAATTAAAGAAGCCACGTCAATGTGAATGAATGCATTAGCGTTTAAGTAACTGACAGACCCTGTTACAGACTTTGTTTGATGTAGTCTGATCGCGCTCAAGTCAAGATCTTTGGATAAAATTGCATTGTTACGTAATGCAAAAATACCGGACTTCTATCCAAAATAAAGAAGCCACGTCAATGAGAATGAATGCATTAGCGTTTAAGTAACTGACAGACTCTGTTCGATATAGTCTTATCGCGCTAAAGTCGAGTTATTTGGATGAAATCGCATTGTTACGGAATGCCAAAATACCGGTTTTCTTTCCAAAATAAAGAAGCAACGTCAATGAGAATGAATGCATTAGCGTTTAAGTAACTGACAGACTCTGTTCGATATAGTCTTATCGAGCTCAATTCCAGGTCTTTAGATGAAATCGCATTGTTACGGAATGCCAAAATAACGGTTTTCTTTCCAAAATAAAGAATCTATGTTAATGAAAAGAATGCATTAGCGTTCAAGTAACTGACAGACTCAGTTCGATATTATCTTATCGCGCTAAAGTCGAGGTATTTTGGATGAAATCACATTGCTACGGAATGCCAAGATAACGAACTTCTATCCAAAATAAAGAAGCCACGTCAATGAGAATGAATGCATTAGCGTTTAAGTAACTGACAGACTCTGTTCGATATAGTCTTATCGCGCTAAAGTCGAGGTATTTGGATGAAATCGCATTGTTACGGAATGCCAAAATAACGGTTTTCTTTCCAAAATAAAGAAGCTATGTCAATGAAAAGAATACATTAGCGTTCAAGTAACTGACAGACTCAGTTCGATATAGTCACATCGCGCTAAAGTCGAGGTATTTGGATGAAATCGCAATGTTACGGAATGCCAAAATAACGGTTTTCTTTCCAAAATAAAAAAGCTATGTCAATGAAAAGAATGCATTAGCGTTCAGGTAACTGACAGACTCTGTTCGATATAGTCACATCGCGCTAAAGTCGAGGTATTTTGGATGAAATCACATTGCTACGGAATGCCAAAATAACGGACTTCTTTCTAAAATAAAGAAGCCACGTATATCAGAATGAATGCATTAGCGTTTAAGTAACTGACAGACTCTGTTTGATATAGTCTTATCGCGCTCAATTCCAGGTCTTTAGATGAAATCGCATTGTTACGGAATGCCAAAATAACGAACTTCTTTCCAAATTAAAGAAGCCATGTCAACGTGAATGAATGCATTAGCGTTTAAGTAACTTACAGACTTTGTTTGATATAGTCTTATCGCGCTGAAGTCGAGGTATTCGGATGAAATCGCATTGTTACGGATTGCCAGAATAACGGACTTCTTTCTAAAATAAAGAAGCCACGTCAATCAGAATGAATGCATTAGCGTTTAAGTAACTGACAGACTCTGTTCGATATAGTCTTATCGCGCTCAATTCCAGGTCTTTAGATGAAATCGCATTATTACGGAATGCCAAAATAACGAACTTCTTTCCAAATTAAAGAGGCCAGGTCAACGTGAATGAATGCATTAGCGTTTAAGTTACTTACAGACTTTGTTTGATATAGTCTTATCGCGCTCAAGTCGAGGTATTTGGATGAAATCGCATTGCTACGGAATGCCAAAATAACGGACTTCTTTCTAAAATAAAGAAGCCACGTCAATCAGAATGAATGCATTAGCATTTAAGTAACTGACAGACTCAGTTCGATATATTCTTATCGCGCTAAAGTCGAGGTATTTTTGATGAAATCACATTGCTACGGAATGCCAAAATAACGGACTTCTTTCTAAAATAAAGAGGCCACGTCAATCAGAATGAATGCATTAGCGTTTAAGTAACTGACAGACTCTGTTCGATATAGTCTTATCGCGCTCAATTCCTGGTCTTTAGATGAAATCGCATTGTTACGGAATGCCAAAATAACGAACTTCTTTCCAAATTAAAGAAGCCATGTCAACGTGAATGAATGCATTAGCGTTTAAGTAACTTACAGACTTTGTTTGATATAGTCTTATCGCGCTCAAGTCGAGGTATTTGGATGAAATCGCATTGCTACGGAATGCCAAAATAACGGACTTCATTCTAAAATGAAGAAGCCACGTAAATGAGAATGAATGCATTAGCGTTTAAGTAACTGACAGACTCTGTTCGATATAGTATCATCGCGCTAAAGTCGAGGTATTTGGATGAAATCGCATTGTTACATATTGCCAGAATAACGGACTTTATTCTAAAATAAAGAAGCCACGTCGATCAGAATGAATGCATTAGCATTTAAGTAACTGACAGACTCTGTTCGATATAGTCTTATCGCGCTAAAGTCGAGGTATTTGGATGAAATAGCATTGTTACGTAGTGCCAAAATAACGGACTTATTTCCAAATTAAAGAAGCCACGTCAATGTGAATGAATGCATTAGCGTTTAAGTAACTTACAGACTTTGTTTGATATAGTCTTATCGCGCTCAAGTTGAGGTCTTTGGATGAAATCGCATTGCTACGGAATGCCAAAATAACGGACTTCTTTCTAAAATAAAGAAGCCACGTCAATTAGAATGAATGCATTAGCGTTTAAGTAACTGACAGAATCTGTTCGATATAGTCTTATCGCGCTCAAGTCCAGGTCTTAGGATGAGATTGCATTGTTACGGAATGCCAAAATAACGGACTTCTTTCCAAATTAAAGAAACCATGTCAATGAGAATAAATGCATTAGCGTTTAAGTAACTTACAGACTTTGTTTGATGTAATCTTATCGTGCTCAAGTCCAGCGGCATTATGAACACTCCTCGCAAACGTTAACGAGCTCGCTATTGACGCACGAGCTCGGTAACTCGAAATTTGGTATTATGAACTACACTCTCGGTAGCCGAACCTCGCAGACGCCCTCGTTAATTTACGAGCGCCCGTGACTGCTCGCTATGCGTGTTTTTGGAAGAGCCGCTAATGATGGCTGCGTTTTTAGCAGTGCGGGAAAGCAGAAAGCGCCAGAGAACTCGCCGTAATCCATTGCAATTAACGGATCGAGAACTTATTGCTGAATACCGTTTGCCAAAAATCGTAATATTGGAGTTATGTGATCTACTGCGCGAGGATTTGCAACCTAACAGTGCCAGCAAAAGAGCTCTGACTGTAGAGGACCAAGTCTTTATAGCACTCAAGACCTTGGCTTCTGGAAGTTTTCAAAATTCTGCAAAGGACAATGTGAATGTGTCACAACCTACCGTCAGTGTAATACTGAGTAAATTTTTGGATTGCCTTTTGGCTAAAAAGCATCGTTTCATATACATGCCAAGGAACAGGGAAGAGGCTGCAATAATAAAGCAGAAATTTTATTCAATCTCAAGATTCCCTGGAATTATCGGTTTAGTGGATGGGACTCACATTCCTATTATTGGCCCATCTAAAGATGAACATCTATATGTCAACAGAAAAGGGTTTCATTCTATTAATGTCCAAGTAAGTACTGTAAGAGGAATATTGGTGCCTATACATAAGCTCATTCTGTGCATAAGGGGCTGAATAAAATGCAACATGGACAAGTCCACATTATCTTTATGCCTACTAGCTGAAATTATATCATATTTTTGCAGGCAGTGTGTGATGCAGATATGGTTTTTATTGATGCTGTGTGCAGATGGCCTGGCTCATGTCATGACTCATTCATCCTAAGACAATCTAAACTTTATGATGATTTTGAGAATGGCAAGTATCGTAATGACCTACTGCTTGGTGATAGTGGATATCCTCTGAAGTCATGGCTGATGACCCCTATATCACAACCACAAGGACCAGCCGAAGAGCGGTACAACAGTGCTCACAAACAAACAAGAACAATTGTTGAAAAATCATTCGGAATCCTGAAGCAGAGATGGAGGATAATTGATCATACAGGAGGAAGGCTATGTTACTCACCACTGAAGGTGTGTAAGATAACAATGTGCTGCATGATTTTGCATAATATATGCAGAAGACGGGGTGTTCCGCTTCTTCTCCCCACAGCACAGCTACACATTTCTGAGATAACTACGGCTGATGAGATTCAAGACAGTACCCACACCCAGGGGAGTAGTGTCAGAAACTCTATAGTTGCTACATTTCAATGATTTTCATATTATACTGTACCAGTTTTTCAATTTTTTATTACAAAACGAAGGAGAAATGAAATGTGATTTCATAAAAACAGTGCATATGCAAAGTCACAGCATAAGTGAAAAAGAAGGTGTAAACTTGCAAGCAGGCAAAATGACCTATGCACATTGCACAATGCAAACAACTTGAACTTGAAGTCACAGTATAATTGTTACGGCTAGGAGTTACATATTTGTATTGCCACAACCAAAAGGTACCGGATAAGCCGACGCCTCCTAGATCAGTTACTAAATTTAAAGAGTTAAATACAGAAGTGTCAACAAAAAGCTGCTATTCAAAAAAGTGGCATAAAGGAACGAAACTAGCATCTGCAGATAACTGAAGAACGAATGGGGTAGAAATGGTAGAATAAGTCGAAAGCATGATTGCTAATTGTCTGAGCTAAAGGGCTGACTTCCACTTATAGTGCCAGAGTGAGCAGTAAGCTTGTTGCTAATTTTTAATTGCTCCAAATGTTGCTTCTGAACATCAACAAGCTCGGTGAGCTGGTCCAGTATTTGTTTTTGGATATCCACAATGCCTTTTTCTGTTTCCATTCGTTGCCTCTTACGGGATGACCTATCCGATCTTTCTGACACTGCAGGGCTGACTGGTTGGTCATCAATCACTTCGAATACACAAGTCTGAATTTCCGAAGTGAATGGTAATTGCTGGATTTCTACACTTGCTTGCCCTTGCTCCATCTCATTAGTTGCGGTGCTGCTTTCCAGTGATTCACCACCTTCTATCCCATATACAGCTTGCTGCCCAATTATTGCAACAATGCGGTAGTGTAATTCAGTTGGTTCTGCGGAGACATTGCTTCCACCACCGGTTTTTTTCATTTCTTTTTTCCATTCTGCAACACTTTTTTTGGCAGCACTCTTCAAATCCCACCACTTATGTTCCACTTGTTCCACTGACCGGGTCACTCGCGATATGTTGACGGCATTTACCTGTGTTGTTACTTTCTTCCACGCCGCCTGCCGCGAAGCAACGGTTACTTCTGACGAAAAAGAGCTTAATATATATTTTCGATGTTGCTCTACGCCAGTTACAAGGGCATTCATCTCTTCTTGCGTCCACCTTGGTGAACGTTTTTTCGCGACCTTGGCGTTTTCCATGGCGACCAAGTAATAATATATGTATATATGATACTATATTCAAACTAAGAAGGATAAGACACACGGCAAAAATATTTTGGATCTTGCATAAACTATCACAAAACAAAGAAGAAACGACTCCTGCAACAAACTGCAACGCGGCACTGTGCTAAACGGAACGGCACCTAAAGCTATGACTTCGCAAAAACCTCGACATTGCTGAGTAAACGGCACGTTACGTGAACGTTTTGACGCATTCTCTCGGATTTGCGTAAGATGTCTACGAGTTGTTTACGAGGTTACTTCGTAATACCAGAATCCTTACCGAGTTCCTCGCTCGTAAATCGCTCGGTAGCGAAACGGCTAGCGAGCACGTTAACTTAACGAGCGAGGAAAAGTTCATAATGCCGCCCCAAGAGAATGAATGCATTAGCGTTCAAGTAACTGATAGACTCAGTTCGATATATTCTTATCGCGCTAAAGTCGAGGAATTTTGGATGAAATCACATTGCTACGGAATGCCAAAATAACGGACTTCTTTCTGAAATAAAGAAGCCACGTCAATTAGAATGAATGCATTAGCGTTTAAGTAACCGACAGACTTTTGTTCGATATAGTCTTATCGCGCTAAAGTCGAGGTTTTTGGATGAAATCGCATTGCTACGGAATGCCAAAATAACGGACTTCTTTCTAAAATAAAGAAGCCACGTCAATCAGAATGAATGCATTAGCGTTTAAGTAACTGACAGACTCTGTTCGATATAGTCTTATCGCGCTCAATTCCTGGTCATTAGATGAAATCGCATTGTTACGGAATGCCAAAATAACGAACTTCTTTCCAAATTAAAGAAGCCATGTCAACGTGAATGAATGCATTAGCGTTTAAGTAACTTACAGACTTTGTTTGATATAGTCTTATCGCGCTCAAGTCGAGGTCTTTGGATGAAATCGCATTGCTACGGAATGCCAAAATAACGGACTTCTTTCTAAAATAAAGAAGCCACGTCAATCAGAATGAATGCATTAGCATTAAAGTAATTGACAGACTCTGTTCGATATAGTCTTATCGCGCTAAAGTCGAGGTATTTGGATGAAATCGCATTGTTACGTAGTGCCAAAATAACGGACTTATTTCCAAATTAAAGAAGCCACGTCAATGTGAATGAATGCATTAGCGTTTAAGTAACTGACAGACCCTGTTACAGACTTTGTTTGATGTAGTCTGATCGCGCTCAAGTCAAGATCTTTGGATAAAATTGCATTGTTACGTAATGCAAAAATACCGGACTTCTATCCAAAATAAAGAAGCCACGTCAATGAGAATGAATGCATTAGCGTTCAAGTAACTGACAGACTCAGTTCGATATATTCTTATCGCGCTAAAGTCGAGGTATTTTGGATGAAATCACATTGCTACGGAATGCCAAAATAACGGACTTCTTTCTAAAATAAAGAAGCCACGTATATCAGAATGAATGCATTAGCGTTTAAGTTACTGACAGACTCTGTTCGATATAGTCTAATCGCGCTCAATTCCAGGTCTTTAGATGAAATCGCATTGTTACGGAATGCCAAAATATCGAACTTCTTTCCAAATTAAAGAAGCCATGTCAACGGGAATAAATGCATTAGCGTTTAAGTATCTTACAGACTTTGTTTTATATAGTCTTATCGCGCTCAAGTCGAGGTCTTTAGATGAAATCGCATTGCTACGGAATGCCAAAATAACGGACTTTTTTTTAAATTAAAGAAGCCACGTCAATGTAAATGAATGCATTAGCGTTTAAATTACTGACAGACCCTGTTACAGAATTTGTTAGATGTAGTCTGATCGCGCTCAAGTCGAGATCTTTGGATAAAATTGCATTGTTACGGAATGCAAAAATAACGGACTTCTATCCAAAATAAAGAAGCCACGTCAATCAGAATGAATGCATTAGCATTTAAGTAACTGACAGACTCTGTTCAATATAGTCTTATCGCGCTGAAGTCGAGGTATTCGGATGAAATCGCATTGTTACGGATTGCCAAAATAACGGACTTCTTTCTAAAATAAAGAAGCCACGTCAATTAGAATGAATGCATTAGCGTTTAAGTAACCGACAGACTCTGTTCGATATAGTCTTATCGCGCTGAAGTCGAGGTATTCGGATGAAATCGCATTGTTACGGATTGCCAGAATAACGGACTTCTTTCTAAAATAAAGAAGCCACGTCAATCAGAATGAATGCATTAGCGTTTAAGTAACTGACAGACTCTGTTCGATATAGTCTTATCGCGCTCAAGTCCAGGTCTTTAGATGAAATCACATAGTTACGGAATGCCAAAATGCCGGACTTATTTCGAAATTAATGAAGTCACGTAAAGAGAATGAATGCATTAGCGTTCAAGTAACTGATAGACTCAGTTCGATATATTCTTATCGCGCTAAAGTCGAGGTATTCGGATGAAATCGCATTGTTACGGAATACCAAAATAACGAACTTCTTTCCAAATTAAAGAAGCCAGGTCAACGTAAATGAATGCATTAGCGTTTAAGTAACTTACAGACATTGTTTGATATAGTCTTATCGCGCTCAAGTCGAGGTCTTTGGATGAAAACGCATTTCTATGGAATGCCAAAATAACGGACTTCTTTCTAAAATAAAGAAGCCACGTCAATCAGAATGAATGCATTTCCGTTTAAGTAACTTACAGACTTTGTTTGATATAGTCTTATCGCGCTAAAGTCGAGGTATTTGGATGAAATCGCATTGTTACGGAATGCCAAAATAACGGTTTTCTTTCTAAATAAAGAAGCTATGTCAATGAAAAGAATGCATTAGCGTTCAAGTAACTGACAAACTCAGTTCGATACATTCTTATCGCGCTAAAGTCGAGGTATTTTGGATGAAATCACATTGCTACGGATTGCCAAAATAACGGACTTCTTTCTAAAATAAAGAAGCCACGTCAATCAGAATGAAGGCATTAGCGTTTAGGTAACTGACAGACTCTGTTCGATATAGTCTTATCGCGCTCAATTCCTTGTCTTTAGATGAAATCGCATTGTTACGGAATGCCAAAATAACGAACTTCTTTCCAAATTAAAGAAGCCATGTCAACGTGAATGAATGCATTTCCGTTTAAGTAACTTACTGACTTTGTTTGATATTGTCTTATCGCGCTCAAGTTCGAGGTCTTTGGATGAAATCGCATTGCTACGGAATGCCAAAATAACGGACTTCTTTCTAAAATAAAGAAGCCACGTCAATCAGAATGAATGCATTAGCATTTAAGTAATTGACAGACTCTGTTCGATATAGTCTTATCGCGCTAAAGTCGAGGTATTTGGATGAAATCGCATTGTTACGTAGTGCCAAAATAACGGACTTATTTCCAAATTAAAGAAGCCACGTCAATGTGAATGAATGCATTAGCGTTTAAGTAACTGACAGACCCTGTTACAGACTTTGTTTGATGTAGTCTGATCGCGCTCAAGTCGAGATCTTTGGATAAAATTGCATTGTTACGTAATGCCAAAATACCGGACTTCTATCCAAAATAAAGAAGCCACGTCAATGAGAATGAATGCATTAGCGTTTAAGTAACTGACAGACTCTGTTCGATATAGTCTCATCGCGCTAAAGTCGAGGTATTTGGATGAAATCGCATTGTTACGGAATGCCAAAATAACGGACTTCTTTCTAAAAAAAAGAAGAAACGTCAATCAGAATGAATGCATTAGCTTTGGCTGCCAGAGTGTTTGAAAATAAAAAAACCCCTTTGGCTGCCAGGAAACGAGAGAAATGTCGCTATCTGAAAATACTGCTATAATCCCCCACAATATCATCTATTGACCTTCATGCATGTACTCCAGTAAAAAAAATTCCGAAAAAATTTCATTTTGTACCCTTTTTTGACAAATTTCCGACCGACCACGCCTCCTGGCCACGCCTCCAGACTCCTGTCAATCAAAGCTTTTGCCGACATTAGATGTATTTGTAGGCCAAAAAAACCAATAATTCCTGCAAATATCTAGTATAAACCTATTGCCAACTAATTTCTCACCTGCAGAAAATGTGACATACCCATCCATCCCCTTCATTACAACCCCACCCCTGACCCACACATTACATACAGCCTAAAACTCATTTCCATTGTAGTTCTGATCTATATTCACATGCCAATTGTACCTTACCTTGCCCCCGTAACCCCCACCCTCACATCCCGCCGTAAGAACCCCGCCCCACCCTCCGCACCGCATCGACCCCTCCGCACCCGCCCACCCAAATTTTTTTTTTTTGACGTTACAGCTATACAAACTCCCCTGCACTGTCCCCACCCTCCCATAACATCGCCGCCGCCCCAACACCTCAATAATATCACATAAATCAAGACATTCATATCACAAAGCAGCATTTAAGTTAACACCCACTAAAGTTTACACTGGTCCCACCCAACATGCCAAAACCCTTCCTCCACACCGCCAAAACATTACCCGATGACACACGCTCTCAAACGACACCAAAAAGAGGTTGAAACACCGACAGGAGCATGCACTTCACGGGTAGGTAATTTGAACAAAATCAGCTGATCCACGTTTTCTTGGTGGGAATCCCCTACGGTAGGTATACGATAATAACAACACGTGATTATGAAACTACTATCGATTAGCTCTCTAGAGACACCTGACAGAACTGAAAATACCGACGGGAACATGTTTTTAAACGAGAGAAGATTTGCACCATCATGCTGGTTGTCTGGCAGATAACCGACTATTTTCTAAAAACCAGCATACTGGTTGTCTGGCAGCCAAAGTGTTAAGCAGACTCTGTTCGATATTCTTATCGCGTTGAAGTCGAGGTATTTGGATGAAATCGCATTGTTACGGATTGCCAGAATAACGGACTTCTGGGTTAGGGTTAGGTTAGGGTTAGGGTTAGGGTGGGTTAGGGTTAGGTTAGGTTGGGTTAGGGTTAGGGTTAGGGTTA
>JASFYC010000158.1:0-38332 GCA_030412335.1 Botrylloides violaceus | reverse complement strand
GCTTTCTTCGTTCAACGGGTCATATGCTATATCCAAATCTCTCTGTCTCTCTCTCGCAACCATTTTGTTGTATTCGCGTATTTGTGCGTCACTTGGCCTTCTTTCTGAGCCGTGCACGGAGGCTTCTCCACCAATGGGCCATCTGATCCGGCCGCCTCTACGGTATGGTATCGAAGGTCGTCGGTGCGCGGTGGAAGCTGTCCAACGTGGTTGAGACGTTGGTGTCGCCCAGGGCGCGGTAGAAGACCAAAATCGCTCGCTTGGGTCTTGTTTTGTGAAATTTTGGTTTGCGCTAGCGGGGAGACCTAGTTTAGCCCATTGTTGTGCTGAGAATTCATTAATTCTTGCAGCGAGATCAATTGCGAGTGGTGACGTAATGTCTGAACGGTGTGCTCGTCGTAAATCAGGCCATGGTATGTTCGCTGTAAAAGTATATAAGTTCCAATCGACTCGTATAGAGTCTTTGAGTTTCCTAATTCTGTCTTCGCCATGATAGCGACGAGTTGTCCGCGAACAGCGGGCATTTACTGTCGTGAATTTGCGAAATAAGCTAAGTACCATAATGCGATACACAGTCATATGTTGTGTTAGGCGATTTGACGGGTTAGTTCGTGCGAACGCGTCAGCTGTGACAAAATCTTCCCATAACCAGATATGGCGAATGTTATTCCGGATATCTCGTCGATAAGTTACGTCTCGTTCGAGCGCGCTGTATGATAGCCCCGGGCGGATATGTGATACATGGCGGTGACATAAACACGATTTTTCGAGATCAAGTAGGTCGCCATCTTTCCAGTAGTGGGAGTCAGGAAAAAAAGCTTCGCGGAAGGTACCCATTTGTGCAATTATGAATCCTGAAACTCGGCTATATGTATGTGACCAGTCTATGCCAAGATCTTCAACGTGATCCATAGCTAATGCTTGTGAAATGTCTGCCAACGGTTCTAAAGGAGATGCGGGGTGGAATGAATTCTTTTGAGGAGACGGTCGCGCCGTCTCAGCCAAATACAATGGTAATAGGTGTAATATATGAACCCACATAATTGTAGCATAAGGGCCGCCGCGGAAATACATAATATCGTGAAGGTTACCCACTCAGTAGATATGGGCGGAGAATTCATGAAGTGATAATATCCCACCACGCTGAATTACAGCTAAGGTTAGTTATCGCCTGGTTAAAATCAAAATTTTACAAATTTTTAACTTCCTAGTTCGCAAAATTTGAACTATCTGGCTTATCAATAGCTGGCTATGTTATCACTTTCTCAATGACTGCTACCCACAGGCAATCCTTATGCTAAAAGCACAATCTTGCGTGATAGTTAAAATAATGCGAAAACGATTACGTTGCCTATTATAATTCACACATCTGTCTAAGCGTCGTGACCAGTCACTATTTCCCCGAGGCTAATTGAGTTATTGCTGCTTCAAATTGTAAATAAATCGGGTCTAATTGGCCCATGTATCTGCGTACTACACCCTTATCGGACTATTGCCATTGTTCACATGCTAAATTAATTAAAACCTGATACGGCGAGCATGAAAATGTAAAAACATAACAAATCGGTCCCTTTCAGTCATGCGATTCTTATCAATATGTAGTATAGAATATCATATCCTGATCAGCTATTTTCGACTGTACTATTTTACCTTGGTCAGTTCTAAACAAGCTGAGACTTAAGAAACAGTTAGAATCAGTTCTCAATCAATTGCTCACTATGTGAGCTATCTAATTCAAATTATCGTGGGTGGAAGGTTTTTTGGGTGAGGTCAGCGAGGGAAATAACTCTGCACCAGAGTCTTCATTTTCCGAACTGGAATTCTCAATCAATATAGATCTTTTAGCCATCTTTCTAGGAGAAGAGCAACCGCTCGTCGTTTGCGGCATTTTCGTCCTTTTAATGCCGCTAATTCTTGGATCATTTGTGCGAGAAATGGTAGAATGCGATTGCCTGCATAAATCGGCCCCGGTCGCAATACCACTCGATCCGCATTCATGCGGACTGGGGTTATGTATACTAGACAGGCAGTAGCAAAATTTACATTCCTTTATATCACATATAGCCAGGTGGTGTTGTAAATCAACCTGGTTTGGAAAAATGCGCCTGCATTTAGTGCATCTGGCATCTTTGGTGTTAAAGCTACTATGTTCGTCTGATTTGTGCTGGATTTCGTAATGGTCATGCAGTTTTTCTGCAAAGCGAAACATGAAACCACATTCCATACAAGTATTTGCGAACGGAGCAAAATGTTCCCTAGTCATATGGAGTTTCAAATATGCGCTGCTGGAAAAAGTCTGGATGTTGTCAGATGGACACAACGGACAAAAATACTTAGACTCCTTAGATCTTTCGGCACGATGGACTTCAGCGTGCACTTCTAAAAAGGCCGACCCTAGACACGGTGAGGAACAGTGCGGACAGCTCAGTGTCACATCTATGACGAATCCATGTTCGTCGCCTACGTGTTCGCGGCGTGTCGCCATACTCGAGAAGAACCTGTTACAGTAAATACATTGCAACGGTCCGTCTCTCGATACGTTATGAGCGTCAATCACATGAATATCTATTTCTGAGCTGCTTCTCATAGTTGTATCGCAAAGTTGACAAGCGTACAAGGAATCTGAAATTCGAACAGCATCGACCTTGTTCCTCCTGGGGTGTAAGTTAGGTAACGCCATCGTCGCAATAACTACGCTTTATGATTTTCGCAACGAAAAGGTACTATAGTTTTGACGCTGAAGTCCTAGAGGTATGTCTTATAATAGCAATTATCTGCCCTGTCGCTGAGTCTTAGAAATATGTCCTATAATAGCAATGACCTGCTCTGCGCTAGTCTGCCTGAGTTATTATTTAATGTTTACTGTATGAATTCAAAGTCTGACCTGGCTTTCTCGAATAAATACAAGTGGGGATCTCCCTTAGTTATCTTTAGGTAATACGAGTTTTCAATAATAGTGCTCAACTGACTGGTATTTCAACAAGTGTGTGAAGTGTTCGACATCAGTAAGTCTTATAGTCGACTTGTTGCCATATCTTCTAATCTTTTTTTCTTATTTAGCTACAGTATATTTTTCTCGAAAAAAACATGTTATGCACATCGACCGATTGAAACCATAATTGCTCAGGAGCTTGTAATCTCCTTGACATTGGTCATGTCTCGAAACCTGGCACTTAGAACATACTTTTAATTTGCAGACATTACGGCGACGCAGGAAATCTCGATAGGTTATTATTTTATAATATATGGCACACGGGCACTTATTACATACACGAAATTTAGTTCCCACAACAGCGAATGTCAAATTTGTCGTGGCTATTTTCCCCATCATATTAAAACAGTGCTCGAGAAATATTCGTGGGGATTTCGTTTAATTTAATACTTCCGTAATAGCTAAGAGATTTTCATTATTCCAATGGAAATGCGCGCGATATTGAAGTCATGATTTCATCAAAATAAAAGTCTTTTCTAGTCTTCCTCGAATATCGCCACATGAATACGTTAATGTAGTCTTGAAGACGTGTTCTTCGAACGCCAAAGCTTCTGGCAAATGATCGTTTTACTAACGCCCATAAGCCTTCAGCCCAGTTTGTGTGGAATCCGGAGGGGTCGACAAAATACTGCGAATGGTTTATTGTGGTATGTTCGTAATCGTATCCTTCAAGTCTACCGATCGAATTATAAGCTCGCCACTCATCTGACAGGATATGTGATCCAGGAAGAATCATTCGTTTGATCTTTGGTATTAGAGCCGCCGCTGACCGTCCTATGTCTGGATCACAGATCTCTATCGCGATATTATTTAGCGAGTCAACCGCGCCAAATAGCCACACCTGGGGTGTATATCGCCCGTGACCGTTTCGTGTCGGCTTTTTTCGAGATACGAGTGTTTCATCAATATTGACTCGGATACGTGCCCCTGTGGCATCGCGACCTCCCACTTGGGGTGGGTTTCGTGACAATTCGATGCTTATTACTTCCCGGAGACGGTCAACCCATCGAGACACTGTTACAGTATTAATAAAAGCTTCTTTCGCCAAAATTCTAAAAGGACACTCTATAGACCAGTAGTATATAATAGTAACAATTTGACGTAGACTCAACTTACTATTGTGGAAGAACGAACCTAGGCGTATCGAGCACTTGGTTCTGCATGCTCTATCTTGACACCGCCAATATTCTCCATCAATGGATCGTTTTGATCGTTCCTTCTTCATAGAAGATCCACAATGGCATGTTTGTTTCGTAGTTATCAAACGGCGGGATCTCAGAAATGCGATCATCTTGGTTTTATCCGTTAAAATTCCGTGGTCCGTCATCCATCTCATATCACACATGGTTGGCTTTTTATCTGAAACAGCAGTTACTTCCTGCGCTGCGTTTACAAGCGGCAATCGTTCCCTGGAAGTTTGCGTAAGATGTTACTTTGTCAACGTCTAAACGCAAGTGATTTATGCGCTCGGATTACATTGGGCCTGAAGCTTGATGATTATGTATTTTTTGTGGTTTCTCTCGTATTGTATTCACGTGACGTCTACATTCGTAGTGCGTCGTTATTCGTGTATAGACCCGTGAAATGTAGGAGGTACTAATAGTGAAAAGTCGAATTGGCGTGAATTTGTCTCTCTAGTAAGTCTATTCTTTTGGTGGTAAGTGGAGAAGGTGAGTGATGACAGTGTTACCTTTCTCATCTTGTAAGTGACTGACAATCTCTTGGCGATTTATTTGCGTTGCGAGTTCTATCATCCGGTTGTCATGACGAGTGAATCGCGCGTTCATTTTCTCGGTTAACTTGTTTAGTTGTTCGCGAAGTGTGCGTACTTCGTACAAAGCCCTGCCACCAATACTCACTCCGAAAATCATACCAAGTCCGGCCGCAATAAAGGACTTTTATCTCGCCTCGCTGTTATTTCTATCCCCGTTGGATAGAGGCGTATGTATGTAAGGTCTAGGTGTGTGTGCAGGCCCACTTAACTGTAGTGGTTGCTTTGGGAAGTACGGTTTATTCTCGCTAGCGTCGAAAAATACTGATCGGCCGAATGCCAGTTTTCCCCTTGCATTAGTGACTGGTTTCTGGCATTGTCTGTTATGCGCGGTGCGTTCAAGACACACGGCGTCACCCTGTAGCATTGATGGAAAACTGTCATATATTTGTAGGTGACCGCGTTTTAATTTAATAGGACCTTCCCGCGTTGTACGGAGCGACGCTACGGGTTCCAACCAAATAACCGTGGAGAGATACCCTTCCGGCGGATTACTTTCATATATGTCGTGAAACGGCGTGGATGGTGCCCACGCACTGTTTCGTCATATACCGATACATACGAATTAATACCGCTACTTCATCGCGAATTTCTTTGAGGATTATTTTCCTCAATTCTTGTTCACTAGTAGCAGGCAAGGGTGTCTGATAAAACGCGTCTACTTCCATGACGATAAAATCCATGTTCAATGGTTTGAACGCTAAATACCGCGCTTGAAATTCGCAACGTATTACATGCGGTTTAGGGAGCGAATTAGATTCTGAAGCAAAAGTTATAGTAAAGGTATCCCAGTCTACTTTTAATGGATACGTAAGGCCCAATTTTTCGTGTGTAACGACGCAGGATGCCGTGACCATAGTGAACTTCTGGAGTAGATGAAGGGCAATTACATGGTATGCCGTCATTACTCCACTTATCTATTTTTTGGATTTAGCGTTCTCATATCGTTCATATGATCCGTCCAATTCCAGCGAAATGAGTAGCCGTTACCTGCAGCGCGTACGTATGTTACCGTACGATTTAATGCTCGGTATGTTAGATCCGGTTTTATAGACGTAACCCGTCGTTGACACAAACATTTCCGTTCTAAGCGTAGCGGGTCTTCCCAATATTGACCATTGGGATGATAGAGCGACTGGTATACGTCTGTTTTTCCGAAATTATGTTTCCAAACACCGATGAATGAAATAACCCGGGCGAGGAATAAACATGGCTATCTCTCTGCCTCCATATATCTTTAAATGCTAATTCCTCCCAGGACGCGTTGGGAGTACGTTGCCAATCTGAGCCTAATATTCTTAGGTCATCCAATATTCCGGCCTCCGCGATAGAGGCCGGCCCCCCTGGTATGTCTGTCGGTTCCGAATACACAGGCAACACCAGATTATCAGTTGCAAACAAAACGAACAGGCAGACAATGGGCTACTAGTAGTAAAAATGTGGACCAGTTTTCGGTTGCTGGTGGCTGTCCCCATTCCATTTGTTTACTCACGAGTACTTAGGTTGTCTGTCACTTCTCTGCACTATTCCTGTAGAGTTCTCCAGCAATTTATATCTAAAGCTATGATAATTATCGTTTTCTGAAAAATAATATACAAGGTTAAATCGCGTAATGCAAGAGATAATATTGACTGTCTCTTAAGCCTATGTGTTGCAATAGTACAATGTTAGTAACAGGGCAAGCGAAGGTATACAATTATTTTAATGAAAGCTAACTCGACTTGGTCAACGGCGGTCGCCTGCAAATCGAGACGGTTGGTTATATGCACTTCTGTCGTTTTCGCCTTTATGCTACTATATAGCGTGGATCAGCGGCGACAGTTTTCAGTAGTTCTTGAAATATCAGATCCTTTTGCTTTGGTTTCTTCCAGAGAAACTCTTTGAGGTAGGAGTCCAAATGGGATTCTGGGCATCTGTTCATCCTTTTGAATTTTCTCTTGAGACAAGACCATAGATTCTCCGCGCTGTTTGTGTTTACGCCTTCCGGGCTAGTTTAAAAGTAGCGGTGGTTAACCCACCTTCTGATATACCCCGCGCCTGCAAGAGCATTATAGCTAGCAAATCCGTCTGTCCAGATAGTCGTGTGAGGCTTTACGTGTCTTTTCAGGATTTCCACTAGCATGGGCCCTTTTCTTCCTATTTGTGGAGGGACGATCTCAGCAAAGCATCTACCAGTAGTGTGGTCGACTCCTCCGAAAAGCCATATTTGCTTTATTGGACGAGCTTGGCCATTGGCACATCGTTTTCTTTTGTGGATAAGTGTTTCGTCGACCGCCACTACGATGTCTCTTCCACCCAATTTGGGGGGTGGGCAGCGTCTCATCTCTGCTTCTATGATCTCTCTCAGTGTACCACACCATTCCGAGACGCTTCGTTTAGAAATTCGGCTGTTGTGGGACATTGTGCGTTGTTCTACGTCCATAGACCATGTATACATCAACGTGACCAGTTTGTGTATTGGTAGCCGACTCTTTGCAAACAGCAATCCAGTGCGAATTGATTTAGTGGTCCTACACTCTGGGCACATCCATCTGGCTTCAGACTTCCGTTTGCATTCTTCCACCATATCCACTTGGCAGTGATGGCAGGACATCTTTGAGGCCAGGAGCATGTGTTCTCTGAGGAATCCGACGCAGGCAGGTGTCTCCGAGAGTATTCTTCGTTCGGCCAGATGTATCAAGTCCATGATAGGAGTTTCTTGTTTCTCTGTTGTTGTACAAATGCGAATTGCAAGTCTGCTTTGATGCTTATGTCGCTTCCGTTCGGGAATATTTTTGCTTCGGGGCATTGCTATTCACGTTTTATCTTAACCCTTTACGTTCCGTTATGTCGTATTGTTTTTTTTGGGTCGATATTTCATCAGATCGCAGCGTGGAGGAGGGCGTAGTGTTCACCAGTACCAAAGTCTTTGACTTGAGCGAGATGAGATTATACCAAACAGTGTCTATTAGTTACTAGAACTATAACGCATTCACAGTATTTGAACTGGGTTCTTTACTTTAGGAAGAAAGTGCGTTAAATTGGAAAGTGCGTTATTTCGGATTTCCTTAACATTGCGATTTTCGCCGAAGTCGTTGACTTGAGCGAGATGAGACAATATCGCGCAGTGTCTAGCTGTTACATGAACTATATTGCAATCGTTGTTTTCGACTTGAGATCTATACTTTAGGCAGAAAACGCGGGTTTTTTGGAATTCCCCAACAATGCGATTTTCTCTAAAGTCTTTGACTGGAGGGATATGAGACTATATCAAGCAGTGTCTATTAGTTACTAGAACTATAATGCATTCATAGTATTTGACCTGGGTTCTTTACTTTAGGAAGAAATTGCCTAAATTTGGAAAGTGCGTTATATCAGATTTCCTTAACATTGAGATTTTCTTCAAAGTCTTTGTTTTGAGCGAGATGAGACTATATTGAGAAGTGTCTATCAGCTACATGAACTATATTGCAATCGTTGTTTTTGACTTGAGATCTATACTTTAGGCAGGAAGTGCGTTATTTTGGAATTCCAACTAAATTTTTCCTAATTTTTCATTTGTTTGATATAAATTATAATTATCCAGATTAGGCCTTCAGTTTTCAGAGACTGGGTACGGGTGGTCAGAAATTCAGCAGGATTCACCTTTCATCGAGCTGGTAGGCAGGCCGTGCATTTCCATCTGAACTTTAGGCTTACTTCGCTGCCGAGCTGCGACCGATGACGGCCTCCGCCAATCTGACATGCATCACGTAGGCACACCGCATAGCCATCTCTGCCTGGTAAATTTATATAGATAGCGGCCCAAATTGTACGTAGATCGATAGCACCTCCTGTGCACAAATATACCCGTCCCACATCTCAGTCGCAACTATTTACGGAAATATCGCCCGTCAAAAATCGCTACCCCTACGACTAAAAACATAGCTGTAGCTTAGCGCAAAGTCACTCAAAACACTTTCTAGTCAATCTGGCTTAGCGCACCGGCGAACCATTGAGATAGGAATGACGTAACACGATTTGAGTTGCCAGATATACCAAAAAAGTTAATATTGATGTCGAGTTGGTGTGAATCGCAAATGTTTCCTATTTTTCGTTATGCCAGTATCAACTAGGCCTATCGAATAACACGGGGATAATCCATTCCCTGTGTAATATTTCAATAGGACGTGTTTTCGGAGCGTGCCGAATATTTTTCGTACTCGTTGCGGTAAATATGCAGAATTACTCCCCACTCACAACGGAATCGAAGGTGGGTGGTCAAATGACAGAATGACGCATGCTGGTTACGAATATCAACATCCCGCCCGTCGGAAACGTAGAATTTCGAAGATACGGACAGCCAAAATCTCAACGATCACAAGCAAAATCGCGCACCAGATTATAGATAAGTAGATAACTATAACTATAATCAGATACGGATACAAACATTGTTACGCTCCAATGCACATACGTCATCACTGTTTTAAGGCTTAAAGCATAGAATGTAATTATATTCTATGCTTAAAGCGCTACTACTAGAGGTGGACGGCTCTGCTTGACCCGGCTCCGCTTCGCTCCGCACAGGTCGCGAAGCCTTTCTCATCATATACATCCCGCCTCCGTCTATGCATCAGGCCCCGTGCCCCGTCGGGGGCGCGTGTCTCGGCGGGCCCGCCTGCAACACGCCCCCTCCTCTATCCTAGTCTCCGGACTGAGATACGTACGATTAGAAACAGGAGCAGGAGGACAGGGACAGTATTTTCAGATTAAAGCACGTCTTGGTTGATGTGTTGTCTCATGAGACTTCATGGGCATATGCTGAGTGGGTAGAGCCCCGGGCTTTATCCATGATCTTTTAGAAGTCGTCACGATATCTGTTGGGATAAAATGCTTCTCACAGATGTACACCTTCTTTGTTTGTAGATTGTCCCGGAAATGTGGATTTTCACGATATCTCAGAATTATCTAAAACAAAGCTGAAAGCATTCAGTACAGTAGCTAGCTATATAGATTCAGCTTATGGATACGTATACTAACAGATCAATATGTAAGGATAGGTTTAGTGTATTTATTATGTTTCCATAGCGAGGAATTCACCTACGGTTTCGGTAGCAACCGGATTAACTTGTATTGTGCATCCCTGGGCTAGTGTAGAGACTTGGGGTCCGTAGGAATTCCCTATTGCCGTCCTGCCGCGGAGTGTGCCGAATACTTAACTTCATTATCTTCCACGGACGCCTGATAACGCAGTAGGTAGCGCCTCAATAGTGATTCTATAGCTTCTGGATGATAGAGCTTCAACACAGACGAGTTGCAGAGAGATGATGTATTAACTAAGCCTAAAACACAAGGCACCGCACAGCCTACATCGAAGTACTCGAGAGAGTAATGAGTCTCATAATCATCATACATGCACGAGCGCAGCATTATATAGCGATAATACGAGAGAGGTCTCCTATAGCATGATCTACGCATGACTGGGATCTCCATCTATCACTATCGTGGTCTATGGTGAGGAGATAAAGGGTTATAAGGGACTCTCATCCCTACACTAGGCCTACCAACCTTAATTAATGCAGGGAGTTTACCTCTCCTCATCATTACCTTGAAAGCAAAGACAGCTAGGAACCTGAACACCTACATTAAGCTCTCAGAGCAATGATGGTATACAGCATCTGTAGGGTACTGGTAGGCCTACTTACCTGTTGAAATCTTGAAGCCCAAGCTTAAATGCTGCTACCAAATCGTAGCTCGTTGCCGGTCGGAACTATATAAAGTCGCTGTCCTGTGCGCTGAGAGCTAGAACAGCCAGGAAGACAACAGTATTTACCATTTCCGACCATTCTTTTGCGCTGCTACTGCTGCTGCTAGTGGTTCCGGTATCCATTAGGTTAATCGCTACCGTACGATAATTCAAAGGAGGCTATTTCCACTATTCACTTTGTAAAGAGAAGAAATCAAATATACACCCTGTAGAAATAGGTACGCCTCGCCTCGCCTAGCAGCCAATCAAAAGATTTCTTCAGTTCCTGCTCAGCAATATCCATTTGTAAAGTGGTCTAGCGGAGAATCAAAACAACAAAGCAGCCCAGTCCAGCGGAAAACCAAACCAAAAACAGCAACAATGCAGCCTATCACAAGGTGTCGCTGCTCGCAACTACTGTACTGTAACAATGGAGACAATGTCTGTTTCGTCACAGCTTCCAGGCCAGTGTGTAAAGGCTATGGTAGATTGGTAGTACTATAGAGACATAGTACCAAGCATTTATGATTATGCCGGGAGTGGAGCCGGGTCAAGCGGAGCCTTCCAGCTCTAGTAGTAACGCCTTGAGCCATAAAACAGAGATGAGGGTATGTGCATTGGAGCGTGGCAGTGTTTGTAGCCGTATCTGATTATAGATAACTAAACTACAAGGATTGGTTATCGATAATCTGATAGTGCTTTGGTGCGCGATTTTGCTTGGGATCGTTGAGAATTTGGCTGTACGTATCTTCGAAATTCTACGTTTCCGACGGCCGGGATGTTGATATTCGTAACCAGCATGCCTCATTCTGTCATTTCACACCCACCTTCGGTTCCGTTGTGAGTGGGGAGTAATTCTGCATAAATATACCCTCATTGCTTGATATGTTGACATAATTTTGTACCCACGCTTCGATCTGTCTTGTTTACAGTTAAGTAGCTAATAATAATATTCATTATGAATCTGGGTCTGAGCCCCTATGGAGCACTTGCAGTAATGCTGGCTTCACTGGTATATTATATGATTTATAGCCATGGAAAGCATCGTACCGACGTAGTCATTGACGGCACTGGTAACACAGCCCAGTTGTCAAGGTTTACCAGCACACATTATTGTGATCAATTTTTTGGGGGGTCGTATTTTCCCAGAATGAAGCAAAATCAGAGTGGAACAGTAAGATTGTGCCAAACGCAGGTGCATATTAATTCTGTAGGTCCAGCTGTCTATGCGACACTATATAACACTCTTGAAAGAATACCAATTTACTCCGCTGCCACTGTGCAGCTATATCCAAATTGTTCCGGTTTTTCAAGGCCTGAAGAGAGATCTTGGAATCGTGTCTCATTGACTTTGTGTGATGCAAATTCAATTGATTCGCAGTTGACTTTACCGTCCCAAATTGGTCATGGCGGGACACATTTAAAAAAATGTGGATTACAACAGGCTTTAAACAGTGACTACGTAGGCAACAAACAAAAGATTAATGTCGACAGAGGACATCTGAATCCAAATGCTATCAATTGCCAAGACGAAGAAGGTCAAATGGGAACTTTTACACTTACAAATGCTGCTCCACAATACTCTCAGTTTAATGAGAATTCTTGGAGACAATATGAATGCATGACGGAATATATTATACTCAGATACGTGCCTACAGAAAGGGTGCATATTTTTACAGGCACTTGGGGGGTGGCTAAAGATGCACAAGGCGAGCCGTTGTGGATGAATGCAGATGATTTGAGCAAAAATGCTGTTAAAATTCCAGGATATTATTGGAAGGCTGTTTGCTATCCTGGAAATGAATGGAAGCAAACTAAACCATGGGGGTATGCTGTGATACAGCAAAATGTAAATTCTGATGCTACAGCGGTTCCTGACAATTTAATGAGACTTGATCAGTTTTCTTCCACCTACTTTAAGGATAACTTATTTGAAAGTACATGCCTAAATGCTGACTTCGGTCCAATCAAAAACTATTTTGGAGTGTGGAATGAAACGATAAAGAGTCAATGTGGAGGAGATCCTGTCCTAACATGTAACCGTTAATAGCAGGGATTGGTGATCTTACTTCTGTTACATAACTCGGAAATAAATATAATAGGTCACCACAGATTTAACGTCCAGTCAAGTTTATTGTATTATATTCCAATAAACTGGACTGGACGTTGTATTATATTCCAATAAACTGTACTGGACGTTAAATCTGCAATGACTTGTTATATTTATTACTATTTGAATCGTCCGCCATCGTCTCCACTATTTTTCGTAACTCGGAAAGAGTTACAGGCGTACTGTGTTCTGTGACTGTTCTCTTATTCAACACTGAACCGGCTCATAAAATGTGATCAATTGCCAAAGATTGTTGCAGCAGTAGGCTACTAAATCTGATACCAATTGAGACTTTCTGCTCAACCCAAGATGCTACAGTGTTACCTGCCCCTAGATGGGGAATGAAGCTGGATCCTATGCAAATTTGACTTGTATGTAATTGTGTACAACAACACTTGACTGAAAATGCATATTAGACTTCCCGTAAGGGATGTTTTTACTCACGTACCTTATTATTATTCAAAATTATACGTTCTGTTCCCTATTATCTCGTCGCTGAAAAGGTGAAAACACCAATCAAAGAAATGAAATTGACACAGTTGCTCGTCTTATAATTCCGCAGCATTGGTGTAAAGATTGGATGGATAGGGTGCAATTCAATCGTTGTTTAAGGCAAGTTATTCATCATCGTAATATAATTCGGTACGTGCACCAAACGAGATCTGACTGATCAATCAGTACTGTGTCATTAGAAGGTTGTAAGGTCGAGATTCCCGCGCTACAAACTGGAATGTCAGTGCGCCTGGTTTAGTATCAGACTTCGAGTGTCACTGCTCGAAGGACACTGTGAACAGTAGCCGGATCCAGTGCGCCTACGTCTCCGTAACGAGGCTGGTGACTCAGGCTGCGCACGGGGAAGACAGGCGTATGCAATCATCAAGTCCTGGGCGCCAGTTACTTCGTTACAGTGCTAAGCGTGAGAGAATGATAGCAAATGCGCTATAATCTCGAACTGCTTACGAATTCTTGTAAGTCTACGCCTACGGTGACACGGGTGTGGTAATGATGGAGTTCGATTGCCGAGGTGAGAGTTAGGCTACATGCAAACTAACTTTATACATTGACACGTAACGGTAAAGTTTCGTAACATTAGCATGACCAGTGGCAGTTAAAAAGTCTAAGGTGCCAAGGGTGTGGTAATAGGCCTACATTCTGAATGTATATACGTGATATCAACTGTCGTATCTACTACACCGGACTTGCCCTAAATCATCTGATATTGCCGCTACCGACCGCAAGTTGAGGAATGCGGATATAATTCGCTGACGTAATTTGGGAGACATCACAGAAATGGGATTCACTACGCGATTGTGTTTCATTCTTGTTTCTGATGTGTCTTGTGTGCAACTATGCATTTATTGATAGGTTAAAATACCATAATAAATGATCAAACTGAAATGTAGACAAAAAGTGTTGAACTATAGCCTAATCCCTACGAAGCTTATTACTCCAATATGTGTTCACCAACGAGGTGCAGTAATACAATAACAACTAACAACAACTGAACAACACAAACGAAACTCTTGTCACGCGTGCGTGTGCACTTGACCATGAAGAATCGGTGAGAGAGATATAATTAGAGAACATCACACATCTTGGTACATGCAGTTTTATTCTGTCGGACAAACGTTGCGCCATTCTGCCTACGTAGCCTACCGACTGTCACAGCGGCACGAAAATTCATAAATGACATTGCTGCGATGAGTGGTAGGCAAAGCGTCCATAGTTGTTGACGGGAATAAGTTTCTCGTGGTATAAAAAACACGGGTTTCAACAGAAAAATAACACCGCTTGATGGCTCTTCTAATTTGGTTTACAAAGCGATTGGAAAACGTAGGTTGTTTATCTATAATTGGAAGTGGGCCCGATGTAGGGACTTAGGTTGCCTGGCTACAACGTTCTGCGTACGTACTATCCTTCGGTTCGACGCCTTAGATATATTTCATACGAGTTCAGATAATTTTTATGAGAAATGAATCGGGGAGCCATTTTCCTTCTTCAAGAGAAGAGAGGGCAGCATCTCATCTCTCTCTTCGCGTTGGGCTACAATGTCTTATGATGTATGCCCCGAGTGAAACCGGGATAGCCAGCTAGTATATAATAATTAAGCCAGGGATAGACCTCTAATATTTGGCAAGTAATAAGTTGCGCCAACCCTCTTGAAGGCGCCGAACTTTAGTGATTTCAGGCTTTGAGGTATTACATCTTTACCAGAGATCATAAATGTTAACTCATCGAGTTCATTTCACGTTCACTCACCGCACCTGGTGGTTGTGTCAGTTTGTGAGCTTTCTTGTGGTACCGGTACTGGTAACATCCATTTGTGATATATATATAATATAATTATATTTCTGATACGAAAAATAGTGGAGCCGATGGCGGACGATTCAAATAGTAATAAATATAACAATTCACCACAGATTTAACGTCCAGTCCAGTTTATTGGTATATAATACACAAAGCTTTCAGAGCTCCTGATGAAGGAGCAGAGCTCCGAAAGCTTGTGTATTATATACAAATAAACTGGACTGGACGTTAAATCTGTGGTGACTTATTATATTTCTGTATCACACATGCCAAAGGTTCTGATCTGCAGGTTGAATTCTTGTTAAGTGAACAGTGATTTCACTTGCTGTTCGTGTAGGCCTATGTTTCACTGTCGTATATAAATTATCAATTTGTGAAGGCTGGGATGACAATATTATTTTATATGATTACAGGTCAGTGATGCCTTAATCAGTAAGTACATCACCTACGGTACTGTCTTTGGTTCTGCCATGATTCGTGCGCGGGTAGGCCTAGTACGATATTTACAGTATTGCTTGATACTTTATTAACGTTAAGGAGACTTTTCGTTCGACTTTCATCAGCAAACACGCCAGAATAAATATAAAATTGTAGTTAAGGGCAATAATTATAGGTATTATGACATCACACTAACAATGCCAAATTAAATATGAATTTTTTAATAATACAAGGCTATAATAGACCATTGAAATATAATTATACAGAAAACAAGTGAAACAACAATGAAAACAACAGCTCAATAAATACGAACGTTAGTGGGGTAGGCCTAGGCCTATTTAAGAGAGTAAAGAAATTCTTTTTGCTGGCACAGTTTTGGTTTTTGGAGCTTAATAATTGTAGTTTTCAAGCTTGAAAGGTGAAAGCTAGAGCAACAGGTGGCAAGAACGGATAACATGTCATCACTGTTAGCTGTCAGGATTTTCAAGTAAATGACGGCCAATAGCTGAAAAGGCAGGCAAAGCATCATCATATTCGGTTTGACTGTGTTGTCTGGCTGTTTTGCCAATTCTTGAACCAGTATAGTGTCAGGTGGACTTTTATCGGTACCACATTACTTAATGATATGGAAGGGGGCACGTCTTTGGACGCTGAGGGGAGAATAGGGCTAGTAGTGAAAATCATTATCAAAGGTTCCACTGCAGAAAAACATTTTTTAACAGCTACTTTAACTTGATTTTCGAATTTTGATGAAATGACAGCAACCCAAGGTAAATGTAGGTAAGCTGGGCATTTTAGTGGTCCATATACAACAGGTTTTCCAAATTTATCCAGATTCCTATTGATAGGCCGATTAATTATATATATATATATATATTGTATATAATACAAAAAATATTGGAGCCGATGGCGGACGATTCAAATAGTAATAAATATAATAAGTCACCACAGATTTAACGTCCAGTTCAGTTTATTGGAATATAATACACAAGCTTTCACAGCTCTGCTCCTTCATCAGGTGTGTATTATATTCCAATAAACATGACTGGACGTTAAATCTGTGGTGATTTATTATATTAATTACTATTGTATATGAGTGCTTTTTCCACTACTACGTCTAAAAATTGTAAGCGATTGTTGTGTTCCTTCTCCACAGTGAAGGTCAGGGAGGAATGAATCGAAAATTTATAGTTAATTTAACGTTTCGTTTATGTGAGTCATAATACCTATATAGGTATTGCCTTTGATAACTGCAATTTTCGATTTGAATTCAATCTGACTTATTTACTGATGACAGCGGGACGAAAAGTCTTCTAAATGTTAACATTGATAAGAATAAGTATTTCAAGCAATTCTGAAGTTCTGTACTACTAAGGATAATTAGAGTACGTATCGGTTCGATATGCAGTTTACCACTGTCAGTCTTATCTTGAAAGCTCAATGATTGATTGATGGTTCCCAAACTATCGCTATACACATAACCAATGTCCAGTATGAACACTGAACGTGCTCAACAGAAATAAGCAATGAAATAAGCACCACTAGAGGTGAGACGATACCAATATTTTGATGATACTGATTCCGATACCCAAATAAATGTTGTAAAAGAATTAAGTTGACTAGTGGAGCCCACAGTACTAGGATACATTTTGCCAGCGTGGTTAGATGTTGTTAGGCCGTTTACGTTTTGTCAAGTTGGTGGTGATGAAAGTCTTTCTTTTTGGATAGAACATTTTTCCCAATTGAATTACGGTACTTCCTAGTTCCTATTCTTTCTGAACACTTACCCCTTCCTATGTATGTTACCAGATCATAAGCGCTCTCGGTATAATGAGGTTCTGATTTCGGTACATAACATATCTATTAACTCGGTTCATCTGTGAGTGTACAGCATGGAGTATGGTGCTGATCTAACAAACGATTCAATGGAAAATTCATCTGTAGAAGATTCAAAAAAGGGTTATGAATCTACAAAGCGTAAATTTGAGACAGCGGAATTATCAAATGAGTGCACAAAAAAGGTGAAGACTTCAGATACCAGTATATCTGATCCTTCCAATGATGAAAAACTGGAAACAGAAACTGAATCTCATGTTGGTGATGTTTCTAATAACTCACAGCATACAATTTCCATGGCTTCTTTTAATGATGATTCCAGGGAGACAACAAAAGATAAGGATTGTGGGTCGAAGCTGTCTGCAACTATGGACCGTAGAAGTGGTGAGGACATTGTTGATTTAAGCAATAAATATGTGGAGTCTAAAGCTTTCGACGAATCTAAAGAATTGGCAGAAAAAGCTTCAGGAGATGATGTAATTGTAATTAAAGATGACGATGTTCCCATGGACCCGACCTCTTCATCCAACAAGGAATTGTTGCAGAAACTTTATCATATGCACAGAAATCAAGAAACTTGTATCTTACAGCTGCAAGATTCTGTCCGCCGTGAAGAGGCAAAGCTTGTCTTGTTAAAGAAGCTTAGGCAAAGTCAGTTATCGAAACAGCATCAGTCTGGCATTGGATTTTCGGAACAAGGCAATAAAGCAGCAACAACATTGTCATCTGCAAACACTCAACGTTCAAGCTCCTTGCACGCAGGCAACAACTTTTCAAAGCAAAATACTCAGTCAAATCATTCAAGATCATCACAAAGTGCTAGAATATCAAATCAAGCACCATCTGTTAGCTCAAATGCATCAAATTCGGCTCAGCTTCAAGCTAACAGAAACGCGTTAGCAGCAATGATGCAAATGCCGCAATTAATGCAAGCAGGAAATTTACTCCGTGGTGCTAATCCTCTCCTTTTGGGACAAAATGATCTGGCTTCAAACATGCAACAGTTCTTACTGAAGCAACAGAAATCATTGCAACAGCAGCAAAAGTCTCGTAGTGTAGCACCGGCTGTAGCTTTCAAGCAGCAACAAGCTGCAGCCAAGTTGTCATTGAGAAAGCAGTTGGAAAAAACCTTGCTCGAAATTCCACCACCTAAACCACCTCCGCCAGAGATTACATTCTTACCAAGTGCTGCAAGCAATGAATTCATATGCCTGGTAGGGTTGGAGCAAGTAGTGGAGAAAATTCAACAATATCAGATGAAAACTCCACAAAAATCGGAGAAAAATGAGAATACTACGATTCCGAGTATTTGCATACAGTGTAAGAAAGATTTCAGCCCATTGTGGAAGTTGGTAAAGGCAACACCCGACAAAGTAATTTGTCTTCAGTGTGTTACGACGAACCAAAAGAAGGCCCTGAAAGCAGAGCATACCAACAGATTGAAGACTGCATTCGTAAAAGCTTTACAACAGGAACAAGAGATTGAGCAGAAAATGCAGGAACAACAAGCTCAGCTGCAGTCACAAGCCAGTCAGACTGCTGTGCAAAACCAGGTGACTAACCAAACACTAACTGCCGCAGTTGTTGCAGCAGCTACACAACTGCAACAGCAGCAGGCTCAGCTGAAAAAATTGCAGGAAGAGCAGTTACGTCGACACCAAAAAATGTTACAAAGAGCCCAACAACAGTACCAACAGCAGAGATCTGGTTCAAGCTCTTCAGTGGGCGGCTTCAGGCCTCAGAGTCAAGCAAGATCATCTCCAGCATCGCTACCTTTTCCATTCAATACAAGCTCATTGAAACCTGAAGAGAGACAACTGCTACTAGACATGATGCCACAGCGGTCACGGCCAGGAAGCGGCTCTGTTGGTCAGAGTGATAAATGGAAGCAAGGATGGAATTGGAAATAGTGAATCAGTGTAGGATATGGACTACTGCAGTGCATAACTACGACTCCAAATGGACGTCCTAATGCAGCGCAAAACTTGACTTCATCTTCACGAATTTGCTGTTCTATGATATAGAATGGACTGAAATTTTTTTTGGTATCAGTATACAGTTCTGGTTGACTTGTGTTGTACAACTGACTTGAAGTTCGTCTAAATTCATTTACATGGTAAATTTCCTACATGCAATCAATCCTTTGTCATTTACTACATTGCTAAGCATATTTACTACATTCCCAGCTCTATGTGTAAGGACAATATTGGAGACGTGACTGCATTTACATAAGCTTATCTGAAACCTGTTTGCAAGGAACAGACTAGACCGTATTATACAGCAGGGTTCAGGGCTCGTCGATATTTGTAATTTCCAATCTATACAATATGTATTCACTTCTGACACCTAATATCGCATAACCTGGTTCATATCAGACAGTAGTGCAGTAACTTCGGGCACCCTCACCGTATAGTAATTTCGTGGTGTCTGTCCCAAGTTAGCTAATAAGAAGGCGGCCAACTTGACTCTGTACTTAACTTACAGTAGGTGGTCGTGGTAAGTTGCACGCAATTCCAATCCCCAACTTCGTTATTCCAATTCTCCAATGGCGGAGGTAGTCACTAGGCCTAATTTGTCACGGCACAATGATCAAACTTGCGTGTTGCATTTTATCATAGAGTGATATATATATACCAGTAGGTAAAACCAGAGTGAACATAGAACTTTGGGTAATACGAGTGAAGTCCTCTCGTGTCTAGTCTCTCAAACGGATGTAGGCCTACCTACATGAATATATATATCAAACTCGCCAGAATTGGCGCCAAGATTCAAAACGAATACACGACAACAGAATAAAACTCTTTCTAGTATGATATCACAGATAGCCTATTGGAGTCCAATTATCGAAGTATCGGCGTCGACGTCATGCGGTTCTGACTTTCTTGTTAAGCCTACGCCATAATTAACAATAGCGGGAACCGAAATAGGTTTATGTGTTTTATAGTGATTTGATCATTTATAGCCGTAGGGTTGTGGTTTTTATCAAATTACAACAAATCGCAACCGCTTTAAACCAAGGTTTTTATTAAAAGTAGGGACTCCATAGTGGAGACCAAGTTGTACGCGTAGAGGACGTTCACCTTCTCCCAGATTCGCCGCTTGGAGAATTTACGGCAACCTCTAAGGTTGCATTGTGCAAAAAAGCTTATTGTACAGTAGGCAATCTTGTAAACTGAAGCCACGTTTTGGTCCAAACCAGTCACAAGTCGGCCTACAGAGTGGCCATCAACACACGAGTTGTCAAAAAGGAATTTGCCCCTCCGACATTCCTGCGTCGCGTGATCAAGATCTTTTACGACTTGCATGCAGTACAGTACAGTTACTGAGTTAACTTAGCGGGCATTATTTCACCATGTTTGTAAATGATGATGATAAATATGTGACGTCATAAACCGTCAATGACATGTGACGTCACATCATGTGAGGATATGACGTCATTGGGCCCCTCTGAAATCAAAAGTATTTTGCGGCCTTGTTTTCCTTTGAGGATCTATATCCATCGGATAGAAATTATACTTCTAAAACAGAAACTCATTGAAGCATATCAATTGTCATCGACAGGAACAGCTCTGTTGGTTATCAAGATTGCATCTGCTGTCCCAGTCTGCTAGGTACCCCCCCCATCCATTTTCTACGAAAATTTCAGCCTCTCGATACTTGTAACATCACTTGCTGGTATCTTCAGGAAGCCGGAGATATGATATGGTAGGCAAAAATGAGAAAAAAAACATTAAAAACCGAAAAAACCAGGTGTTTGATAAATACCAAGAGAAAAAAACCGGTTTAAACCGTCTGGTTTAAATCAGGGTTGATTAAAACCATAACCCTATTTATAGGTGCTGTCAGTCATACAACTTGTTAGGTCGTCTGTGGAAAACATACGTGTTCCTCTGATTCATGCACAAAAACGTGTGGAGTGTGTCGCGTATAGGGCTGGGCAAAATCGAATAGTATGAAATATCGGATCGAATCGAATCGAATACCGAATAGACGCGTCTGACCTAGTTATTAACCTACTTCGATAAAATGTGATCAAAAATATATGATCAACGGTCAGGAACATACAGAGACGCAACTAGCCAAATGTGAATTCATGGCGTGCTGTCAGGGTAACAGCAAAATGCACACAAGTCCAATTCAAAATTATGGTACAAGAGGAAAGGAGTGTTTCAAGTTAAACCTCTCCTGGCTACGTCCACGTTGAAACGCGTATAGATAGCTTTTCAAGTTGTTGTAGTATTCGAAATTCGAAAAGAGAACGAATTACTATTCGATTCGGTCCGAATATCTTTCGATTCGATTCGGAGTATTCGAATTCGAGTGCCCAGCCCTAGTCGCGTATACATTTCTGAATGTATGTAGGGCCTACGTGACATCAACTGTCGTATCTAGGACACTGGACTTGCCCTAGACCCTAGACTAGCGTAGCCTATTATCCTTTATTGGGTTATACCAAATGAGACATTTAATTAGGTAGCTTATATCTCACACGGAATCGATAATTGACCTAGCGATAACAAAATACCCACCTGCTGTACCGATCATAAAACGACAGTGCCGCTACAGGCCGCAAGCTGAAGAATGTACGTGGATATAATAAATGAGATTGGTTTTTCCCGTGGTCGAACCACGTGAGAACATTTGGGCCACGTTTTGAATTCGAAATCGCGAGTCTTTTATCCCGACATTCAGTAGCCTATCTGGTCTTCTGCCGCAACAGAGCACGTAGTCTTATCTAATTATATATAGAAAGGGGGATGTAGCGATATTTGCTTTATGCTCGCCATTGATATTTTGTAGTGCAACGCGATATTTAGTAGTGCAACGCAACAGCTAGTAGCTATAGATAACTAACTAGTTTACGCGTTCACGCCTAAACCGACTTGGACACTCAAGGCACCATCTGTTGCATCGGCCTTATTGGTAGGCCCTAGTTGTACGACGCCCGATATCCGTAAGACCGTCTCATTGGATTTTATTTGCAGAAACTATTATGGCTACGTAGCAATTTAGCCTACACTGATGGTTCGAAATCATCCACTGGGGCAGGGTCATCTTTCTGCATCCCATCGTTGTCGACGAACTTATCCCGGCCCTGTTCCAAATCCCTCTCGAGTCTCACGACCGAGATGATAGCTATCTGGTGTGCACTGGATTGGACAAGGCGTGAGGGGCTAGCGGGAAAATAGCCTGCGTGATATTGTAACGGAACTTTACCGTTGCATGTCAATGTATAGAGTGTTCTTATGTAGGCCTCCTACACTACCATGGGAATAGGTCATGCCGACCATGCTAGTTCAGCTCGGTTGGGCTACTAGGAATGTTCGAGAGCATAGCACATTTGCTGTCATTCTCTCACGCTTAGCACCATTAAAATTTAATTTATAGAACAATTATACCCCAATGTCGATAACAACAGACCTCTTGGCGGCACAGCAATCGCATTATTGCGGTCCATAAAAGCCAATGGAAAGTAGGCCTATATACCATATTATCGATTGCCGAGAGGAGATGAGATTTACTCATTGTAGGCTATCTATAGGCTTAGGTCGCATAAAGCGTGAAATAAATATCAGAAAGGACACGCTCTTCAAGAACTGTTACGTTACGGAAGTGTATTGACGATCTACGTATCATTCAATATTTCACCAGTTGATTCTACGATTCAATCGTTGTTAAAGTCAAGATATTCTTCATCGAAATATAATTCGGTACGCGCACCAAACGAGATCTATGACTGATCAATCAGTAGGCCTACTGTGTCATTAGAAGGTTGTAAAGTCGAGATTCCCGCGCTACAAACTCTGGGACGTTAGTGCGCCTGGTTCAGTATCGGACTTCGAGCGTCAGTGCTCGAAGGACACTCTGAACAGGAGATGGAGCCAGTGAACCTACGTCTCCGTTACGAGGCTGGTGACTCAGGCTGCGCACGGAGAAGACAGGCTTATTAAGTTAATAAGTCCTGGGCATCAATTCTTCGTTACATTGGTGAACCCGAAGCTTATTCGTTATAATATCCGACTGCCTGAGTGGAATCCATCAGAAACTTGCACAAATCCCTTTTCGTCGAATAGATAACTGTTACGTTCTTCTACATCGCTTTACTCAAACCCTATCCCGAGACTCGCATAGACAGTAACTGAGATCTTATCACCAAGCACTTGTTTGCTAGAATACCTTGATTAACACCCCACACCAGCATTATATATGAGACAGTTAGCGACACCAAGTGATACTTCACGTAACAATAACATAGGCTATAGGCCTAGCCTAGGTTACTGTTGTGTCGTAAATAGTGAACTGTAGCCCTATTTCTACTGTGGTTAACATGAATCATTGAGTATTGAGAATGCGTTTGGAGTACCCAGTAGATGCAATCTTGATAACCCACAGAGCTGTTCCTGTCGATGACCATTGATATGCTTCAATGAGTTTCAGTTTTAGAAGTATAATTTCTTTCCGATGGATATAGATAGAGTATCCTCAAAGAAAAACAAGGCCGCAAACTACTTTTGATTTCGGAGGGGGCCCAATGACGTCATATTCTCACATGATGTGACGTCACATGTCGTTGACGGTTTATGACGTCACATATTTATCATCATCATTTACAAACATGGTGAAATAATGCCCGCTAAGTTAACTCAGTAACTGTACTGTACTGCATGCAAGTCGTAAAAGCTCTTTATCACGTGACACAGGAATGTCGGAGGAGCAAATTCCTTTTTGACCCCTCGTGTGTTGATGGCCACCCTGTAGGCTGACTTGTGACTAGTTTGGACCAAAACGTGGCTTCGGTTTACAAGATTGCCTACTGTACAATAAGCTTTTTTCCACAATGCAACCTTGGAGGTTGCCGTAAATTCTCCAAGCGGCGAATCTGGGAGAAGGTGAACGTCCTCTACGAATACAACTTGGTCTCCACTATGGAGTCCCTACTTTTAATAAAAACCAGTAAAAACCGAAAAACCCATGGTTTTAATCAAGGCCTCGGTTTAAAGCGGTTGCGATTTGTTGTAATTTGATAAAAACCACAACCCTATATATATGTCACTACTTCCAGTTTATATAGCCCGGATATCACTATACAACCACGACTCTCCGCACTTCCCCGAAAGCGACTGCCAAGCAGGGAATCTAAAATAACGTCGCCTTTTTTCGTCCAGGCCCGGCTCCTAGGGCCGCCCTACATGCTATGTAACCCATGTGTGTGGTAATATGGTGGAAACTCGGCTATAAATTCATATACATTACACAATAGGCCTACTTTCTTGAAGAGTGTATCTTTCAGATTTCCAACCAGGTTACATTAAGTGGAGCCAGACGTCACCATCGCGCGTTGATGCCGGGACACAGTGGAGTTCCTGGGAACGAGCTGGCGTTCATATATATACATTACACATAGGCTAGGCCTACTTTCTTGAAGAGTCTATCTTTCAAATTCCCGACCAGGTTACATCAAGTGGGAGCCAGAGGTCACCATCGCGTGGATGCCGGAACACAGTGGGGTTCCTACTTCCTGGGAACGATCTGGCGTTCATATACGTTACACACATAGGCCTACTTTCTTGAAGAGTATATATCTTTCAGATTCCCGACCAGGTTACATATCAAGTGGGAGCCAGAGGTCACCGTCGCGTGGATGCCGAGAAACAGTGGGGTTCCTGGGAACGAGCTGGCGGACACACTAGCAAAGCAGGCGGCGCGCGGTATACCGAAGCACCCTATAGTCCACTCGGACCCTATTGGTCTTACTAAGAGAGACGCCAGAAGTCTAATCGGAACATTGTTTGATTTTTGTTTACTTGGAATTTATGACGTTTTGAACTACTAAGGTCATTTACGCCAGGTCAATGCTTACGGTATACGTGTCAATACTTCCAGTTTACAGCCTGGATCACTATTACAACCACGACTCTCCGCACTTCCCCGATACCGACTGCCAAGCAGGGAGTGAACGGATACCAATTTTTTAAAGTCTTTGATTTGACTCGGTCGGGAATCGAACCCGGAACCTCCCGATCAGAAGGCGGACAGTCTAAATCACTCGGCCAACTGAATATAGGCCTACATCATCAATGCTTGGGACAACGCCTACTAGTCCAGCGGAAAAGGAGCGTTCTCTTACAAGTGGTTTCAAACACCGATCCCCTCTCTGCTCCGTTACGCCTCAATCCGATGCCAAGAAGAAGCACTATCCGATTGAGACCTATATCGCATCAACTGCTCCGACACCCCACTCTGTCCGCGATCTGCAAATGCGTGGAGACAGTTCATCCATATATTCTAATGCAGTGCCGTCGATTCACTCATCTTAGGCAAATATTTATTGGAGCTTGCACCGATGCCAATGTTGAATTCTCATTAAACAACTTGTTCCCCCTTCCCGAGCTAGCCTCTGTTGTTATGTTATAGCAGAATGAGGGAAAATGTTATAGACTCTAGTTTTTATGTTTATTGCCGCCAATCCCAGCTATTACTAACGATGTTGCATAACATTGATCACTTTTACTATTTCTGTTACTATCGATTACTATCTATATAGGCCTATAATATTCATCTGCTCCAGATTGTCTTATTCGTGATGCAAAACGCCGCCCCGGTGATAAGCGCCACTAAAATCTTCCGGCGGACGATCCAAATAGTAATAATTCACTAATAAATATAAATAAGTCACCACAGATTTAACGTCCAGTCCAGTTTATTGGAATATAATATATTAAACTGAATATAATAAATTCCAATAAACTGGACTGGACGTTTAAATTTGTGGTGACTTACTAAATCTATTATTACAAACTTTATAATTAATATTAGCATTTTGTTGGTGTGACATCATAATACCAGATTGCTCCTTGCTACAATTTTTGATTCAAAATTTAACGTGGCGTGCTTATTATTAATATTGTTTAAAAGACAGAGATGCGCTTATCACCGATGAGGTCTGGTGTCACGTAAAAATCAGTAGATTGTTACATGCTGATTGTACCTTGCTTTGGTGCAACCAAACCAATCCCCTTGTACCAATCCTGCTTCTCAGTCCGCGGACAGTGAGGGCGTGGCTAGGAGCACGCCATAGGTGCGCCACGGACGTAACACTAGGAACTAGAATGGCTATACATATTTGTTAAGTCTTTATAAGAATTTCTCGCAGGTGAGGACGTACTCCACGATCGGGGTTAGTAGCTGGGGCACAGTTAACAGGTTGGCGAGTGATACGTCACAATTAAGCTCTCGGGCTGCTTCTCTGAGGAAGGTACGGTGGAAATCGTATTGAGGGCATTCCAACATGAAGTGCTCGATCGTCTCTGGGATATCGCACTCGGTGCAGAGAGGTGAATCGGCGCAGCCTATCTTGAACAAATGTCCACGAAGACAGCAATGACCTGTTCGGAGTCTGAATACTATGCGCTCGTACACAGTAGATTCGGGTGTACTGAAGGGAGATATTCGTTAATGGAATTAGCGGTAGTGTGCGCCGCGCTCTTCATTGATGTACTCGTTGTTCCATAAGGACCTACAGTATTGCTTAACGTGGGCTTTGGCCTCTGAATAGGTTAGAACCGGAGGTTGTTCCCCAAACTTGGCATGGGTGATGGCGTGCTTATTGATGAGAGCCGGACGAAAAGTCTTCTAATACACTATGTCAAGCAATTCTGAAGTTCTGTACTACACAGAATATAATCCTATATAATAGCCCACTATTCTTCGATTGATTCTGCAATTACTAAATTGCGATTGAATTGAAGTTATTAATCTGCGATTTTCAACTTGCACGTGTATAGAAAGTCTCACTGGTCAACATGTGTTGAGTTATAAGAAGGATTCAAGAATGCAAATTTCCATGCTATACTCGGGGACGTTGATAGCGCCTAGTTCAGTATTCAGTGTATAAGTGCTCGAAGTACTACATCAGCTCGCCAACGTTTCGGTGACTCCGGCAGCGCACGGAGCAAGGCGGTCCACTCGAATCAGCGATTTCTGGGCACCAGTTACTTCGATATAACATCGAATCAACAGACAGATCAACACGCACATGCAGTTTAGGGATATGACAATGAAAACGAATGAAAGCAAGAGAATATAGATCGTATAATAGATAAATATTGAACGAGCATGTTTATAAGCTGCATGTAAACGGAACATTAATTAAGATTCCGTAGCAGATTGTCAGTTGTCTTGGTTAATATTACTTTGAAGCCACTGTTAAATCATCTAGCACATGGCTTGCGCAGTGTGCAACCGAACATTGTTGGTGTGTTGATGGATACCGGCGAATTCGCCCTCGGCACCGACACCAACGGTCTTTAACCTGCCCGGCACTTTGCACAGAAAAATGGAGTTCAGCTCCAGTTGATTACCACATGAAAGCTAGCCGACCGATACAGCGATTCGGCCTTCGGTGAAATCAGGCGTGAATTCGGCAGAGGGGTGCCAAAAGTGCGATGGGGCGTCTCCGGGCGCTCCCTATGCGAAATATATATATAGCCTATATACCGTATATGCATACACGGTATATCATTTCATAACCGGTAAGCCAAACAACGGCACATTTTTGTTACGGCGCCTTGGTCAGCGGCAATGCTTCTTGTAACTCTAAAACCTGGTTGTCAAGCTTAGATTCTCTTGAACTTGTAATTTCAGACTCGTCTTCGCTCTCTTTTGGACTCTGGAGACCCGCGACGCTCATATCACTTCGTTCCCGCTTGACATGTTCCAACTCCACCTAAAAAAATAGTCCTATGGCTTATCGTATCGATGCTGACTGACCGTGGCATATCTTGGTATTGTTCAACGGGGACACCGCAGTAGCGGCGGTAGATTGGTGTGCCGCATGCATTGTCAAGAGTGTGCGCTTGGATACAAGCGAATTCGTGACGATGCCAAACCTTTTCTCTTCTCACATATATAGGCTTTACAATAACCACATACTTGTAATGATTGTGATAAACGAACGAAATCTCTTTGCACTTGCTCGCTTGTCTCTAATGCTCTATGTAAGGACTTCAACTTGTGCCTTGTTTCAGCTAGATTCAGTTCGACCTGCTCCTGTAAATGATATTTCTGCGGAATTTATCGTTTTTCAAGAGCTATTTGGCATTCGGGTTTTAGATTTGAATACTTTGGACACTGTTGATTACTTTCACGGTCAATGACAGAAATATTGATTCTCAGATCTTTTTCATAGCCAAGATGAGCTGTCACCGTTCACGGGGAATTTGCTGACTTAACGTTGAGAAGGAACGCGCTTACGTGCCTAATTTACAAAAGATTGCTACCGGATGCTCCATTTCCGGATTAGTAAGTTGCACAGGGCGAATCGGAACACTTTGTCCCTCCCGTTCTCGTACAACAGAACGTATGTTCCCGACAAGCGCCATATTATTACGTTTTCCCTTTTAAGTCCTTCTAGTTGTAATGTACCAGTCCGATTCGCAACGCAAATGGCAGATTCGAGAATGGCAAGCGATTACAGACTCAACCTGCAAACCGGAAGGGTCGAGTAATGACAAGAACAAACGGTGTTTGAAGCAAACAAGGGTGGTGGCGTTGCGAGTCTCGCTTTTATTGTTGCTGAGTGATGCACACGTATAGGATATAAGCTAGTAAATTCGTTCTATTTGGGTGGTCCGTCATCGACTCGACTATTTTGTACAAGAATAGAACAGCTAGTGTAGCCTACAGTCTAGAATGTAATACTGCTACGAATTAGTAACATAGCTATTTAAATTCTACGGCTTCATCGGCTCCACTATTTTGCAATACAGTAAAACCCCATTCTGGTATCATCGCTATTATATTATGGGAATTATACGGCATGGCCTACTCTATAAAGCAGGCCATTGTATACGGTATAGGATATAAGCGCTTGTATTAGTTCTATTAGGGTCGTCCGCCATCGGGTCCACTATTTTGTAATATAACATGAGATGCATTTTGTCGATCTCTACGAGAATACAGTAGAACTACTCTACAGTCTATAATCTAATACTGCTACGCATTGTTAACATAGCAATTTGAATTATACGTATGAGTCATATAGGCCAATATTACGTCTGGCAAGACTCCCACGCTGTAGGTCGTTTAAAATTTTATTTACCGCGGCAGAATAGTCAAAACGCGTCTCGCAAGGCATTCAGGACAAACGCGCATTTCCCCAATTATTTAAAGTAGGGTATCCGTCCAATTTTTACACCAACGCTGCGGAATTAACAGACGAGCAACTGTCCATTTTCATTCCTTTGCGTTGCGGTTTTCTGGGACTAGATAATACGGAACAGAAATATAACTTAGAATAATAATAATAAGGAAAGCGAGCAAAAACTTAAAACTTCCCTTCCGGGAAGTCTAGTAACAAAAAATCACAATAAGGCATTTTTTTCAATGCGGGGAGCGAGACGGCGTTGCGTATATAACGCGAGTTCAGGGCGAGCTTGGATACAACTTGAATTTCCGTTCGTCCAATACACTCCCATACAATGAGTAAACCTCCTATTGGTTTCTATGGACAGTACGATTGCTATATCGCTAAGAGGTCTGTTGTTATCGATATTGGATTTTAATCCAACGGTGCTAAGCGTGAGAGAATGATAGCAAATGTGCTATGTTCTCGAACTTTCCTAGCAGACCGACCGAAGCTGAACTAGCGTGGTCGGTAGGAGTTGAGATTGGTCCTATTCCCATGATAGTGTAAGTGAGAATACTACCCATATTCCTGGAAATTGTGGATTACGAAATTATTGGTAAGTTCAAGGTGCTACGGGTGAGGTAATGGCGTGACTTAGATTGCCGAGGTGAGAATTACATGCAAGCTAACTTTATACATTGACACGTAGGCCTAACGGTAAAGTTTCGTTACAAGGTTTTCTGGGCTAAGCAGGAAATAAAATATTTCGGTCACCAAACGCATTTGCTGATTTCCTTGAAGATACTGGTTCATTTAGTTTTTGTGCGCCACTCTAATAACTTCGCTTCATTTTGCAATATATCATACACTGGCAATCTGACACAACAGCCTGGCTTACTTTTCTTCGTTTCGACTTCACACTGTCTGAATAACTTTCGAGAACTCTCCCTTAATAAACAACTAAAACATCATAGGGATAAGATAAAAAAAATGAGTATTTTCCAATAAAGATTGCTGCAATAAATACGGCAAGTGAATCTCGGGATGCTGAAGAGGAACTTAGACTAGCACGTAATCATAGTTCACTAAGTAAATCCCAGAAACTCCTAATTGACCTTTCAACCATTTTGCAGCTTAGGATTTTGAGGTACGAAATGTAGAATGTCAACCTGAGGTAGAAAATCCCCATATTTTACCACCCGATGACATCAGTGTTAAAGAAGCTATCCCCACTGAAGCTGAAATAATTTTAATGCTCGAAAAGATAATAATAAGTGTCAGGGAATAGATAACACATACGCTGAACATTTCAAATATGCTTCATCTCCCAAGCTTAAATCTGCGGGTTTGTTGCTCATGACCATGATATGGACCAAGATACAGTAGCTGTTCTTCAGAATTGGCTTTCTGCCGCTATTAATTGCCTCCATGAAAAAGGAATGAAAAGAGTTGCTAAAAACTATCGATCTATTTTTATTCTATTATGAATTCACTATCTCGGCTGCTCTCAAGAATAATAATAGAGCGTTGAGACCATCATCATGAACTATCAAGTTGGCGTCCGTAAAAATAGATCTACCACAGATGTCAATTTTATTGTTCGAGAAGCCATCTCATATTGACAGAGATATGCTATTTTCTTTGATAAGTATTCGGACCAAGTCTCCCACTTTAACATCAATTTTAAGTTCCCCAAACACAGGTCTTAAATATTCATACCGTATAAAATCCGAGTCATCAACCACAGAACAAAGGAGAACACATAACCTCGCTGGTGAAGATCGGTTGCGGATGTTGTTATATACGGATGATATAGTTCTTTTTTGTGAAAATATTAGCGAACTTCAAGCTGTACTTAAATCTATGATAATACTTTTTATCGGTTCGGACTCACGATTGCAACTGATAAAACTACAACCTTGTCATTTAATGTACCTGAGGAAGTCATGGCATCCAACTCACTATTAGTGACCTTGAAAGGTGAACCAATTGAAAATGTTAGACAATTCAAATACCTCGGTCACATGCTATCGAACCAATTATCTTGTTCAGCTTTTATCCCCCATCAAATAGCAAGCGCTTACGCAAAATGGAACGAATTGAAATTAATTCTGCTTGACAAACGAATATTTCTATCTACCCGGGTTAAGTTTCTTGAAGCATGTGTGCGTGTCACGGGCGTCGACGAAAGTCAACTCAGACGCACCATGATTGATAGGGTTTTCAGCAACTTCTTTCTCAAACATCTGAGAAAGCGGAAGCGCCTGATGAGAACTTAATTCTCCAATGGGAAATTTTGATGTTGATGCCAATACACAACTACAAAATAATTACGCAACGATCCAGACAATATTAATTATGACGTAAATGACCGTAACTGAACAATTTCAACGCACGATTTGACTCTTTGTTCTGTATGTAACCATGATACTTACCGTACCTGTACTTTACAAAATACTGCGCGTCCAAACTAGAGATTAATCGATATTGATTTTTCAGGGCTGATATTATAAGAGTCGACATCCCTACTTGCCTGACGTCCGATAACGTCAACCCCTAGTACAAACGTTCGAAATCAACGAACGATATGATATTGGATGCTTTTTACTTATGGGCTATTCAACGAGGGCAAAAACAAGAGAAGCAAAAGTCTATGGTAGAAAATTGGCTAACTTTCTAATACAATCTGTACTATATGGAGCCCCCATGAGTGGTAAGGTTTGGGGCTGCCTTCCCACAGCACTGGTGCCATCAAAAGTCGTAGATATAGCAAGTCACCACAGATTTAACGTCCAGTCCAGTATATTTATTTATAGTCCAATGACCTGGACTGGACGTTAAGTCTGTGGTGACTTACTATATCTATTACTGCTTGGATCGTCTGCCATAGCTACACTATTTTGCATGGCAAAAGTCACTTCCAAATCTAAATCGGAGCCGAAAATGTGACCAATTATCCACTGTACCCGAATAACTTACACATCGTTACCTGATGCGCGGGGCGAATTGCGCACTAGCGTCACTATGACAAAATCGCGCATTCACCACGAGCGACACGACGTGGGGTCACGTAGTCACGTATGAATCAGACCAAAGAATGAAGGTGGATGCAACGCACTTTGTTACTTGGGTCAGTATTTTCCGAGCGGATACTGGTATTTCGGCAGTAGCCGATATAGACAATAAGGTATGGCAGATGGAACAAACCCTGGAGTCCTTCTCAGCGAGGCATTTTTCTTTCAGAGATTGAATTAGTTCGTCAGACTTTTTCTTGAGTGCTTGCAAAGAAGCGGTTGACTCTTCGAGCTCTTTCTAGATAAATGAGGAATGCTTTAACACAGTATAACTGTGAGTATACTACTACTGTACTACTGTAGGCTACATATCCTTGATAATTGCTGATTGTCTCGTTCCTGACACTTACGTGATAGGTCTATAGATAAACTAGACTCGAAGCAAAGATATTGCAAGACTTCCTGTGTGACTGAAAAGCGCAAGTTAACAAAGCGACACAGTGTATCCAGGTAAGTAATCACCAGTCTGGTATCATCGGCATTATATGCATATGCGAAGGCGCCTATAGCCTATAGGATATAAGCTAGTAAATTAGTTCCGGACTGGATGTTAAATCTATGGTGACATACTATATCTATTACTATTTTGGTCGTCCACCGTCGGCTCCACCATATTTTAATGTAAAATGGATGAGTTATTGCCGACCTCTACAAGAAAAAAACGGCTTCTCTATACAGTGTAGAATATCATACTGCTGCGAATTCTTAAGATATCAATTTGGAAATCTGTCCAATATAGTGCCAAATATAACAACTTCCTGGGTTCTTGCTCCTCCCACAAATTCATGAATAAGTCATATGAGCCAAGATTGCGTCTAGCAAGACTCCCTCTTTGTAGGGTCTTTGAAATTTTATTTACCACAGAAGAATAGTCAAAATAGGACTCCTGCGGCATGTAAGCACGTGATCGAACCACCAATCTGGTATCATCGGTATTACGTGCGAATTATACGGTATACAATATAAAATACTAAATTCGTTCTATTTGAGTCTTCGCCATCGGCTCCACCATTTTAAAAATATATCATGGATGCGTTTTGTCGATCTCTACAAGAAAAGAACAGCTACTCTACTGGCTAGAACTGCTAGTAATTGATAATTATCAATTTAAATTGATATATTAATATCAATTTAAATTTACGTACGAGTCATATAGGCCAATATTGCGTCTCACTGAAGGTCGTTTGAAATTTTATTAACCACAGCAGAATAGTCAAAACACGACTCGTATGGCATCCAGGCATGTAATCGAACTCAGTCTGGTATGTTTCGTATTATATGCGAATTATACGGTACAGGATATAAGCTAGTAAATTCGTTCTATTTGGGTCGTCCGCCATCGGCTCTACTATTTTGTAATATAAAATGGTTGCAACTCCACAGCCTAATATCTAATACTGCTACGTATTGTTAAATGTCATCTATATCGGTAAAAACAGCTTTGGCTCATTTTGTCGATTTCGGTTTGCTGATTCCAAAAAAATACATCTCTTAACTCAAAAATGCCTAGTTACCGAGATTTTCGCGAAAAACCGTCGAATTTGGTTACCCATTGTGACGTCAATGGGCGTAACATCACTTGACGGCTGTCAAGACGAAGGGCGAAGGCGCGAGCTATAGTTTTTCAGCTCTATGGTCTCGGTTATGGTCAGCGCCGATCGGACGAGCGGTGAAATCGAAAGCGAGGGACTTTCTGCTATTTGTAGACGGTCTTTTAATAGAGCTATGGGATTCCGCCAAGGATGAACGTTTTTTCAGCGGTTATGGAAGATGCCGGCGAGAATGTCACATAGTAAATGTCTACAAGCTTATGGAACAAAAGGTTGTGAAACGACGTGCCGTTTGGCGTGCTTCTCCGGATTGCCTTCAATGGTATATCTTCGGCCATATACACGTTCACCTTCCTTGGTTGTACCTTGGTACTTATCCTGAGTATTAGAAAGTTCCTTTGGCTGCCTTAATAGGAAAGAGTAGGCCTAGGATTTTGTTGAATGTAGTAATATGTGATAGACCCAAGCAGGTAGGCACACGGAACTAACTCAAGCATACCAGTACCGCACTCTAGTGTGCATGGAGCGTGGTTAGACAAAGAAATGACCACATTAGACTTATCCTATTGGAGTAGGGGCAAAAAATACTATAATGTAATACTTTATTTTATATACTTCGATTTATAGGCTATTCTATGGAATGAAAAATCTGATGACGGCTTGTGCTATGCATTTGCCAGGCTCAACTTTAGCTGCCTGGGGCGGCATTATGAACTTTTCCTCGCTCGTTAAGTTAACGTGCTCGCTAGCCGTTTCGCTACCGAGCGATTTACGAGCGAGGAACTCGGTAAGGATTCTGGTATTACGAAGTAACCTCGTAAACAACTCGTAGACATCTTACGCAAATTCGAGAGAATGCGTCAAAACGTTCACGTAACGTGCCGTTTACTCAGCAAAGTCGAGGTTTTTGCGATGTCATAGCTTTAGGTGCCGTGCCGTTTAGCACAGTGCCGCGTTGCAGTTTGTTGCAGGAGTCGTTTCTTGTTTATTTTGTGATGGTTTATGCAAGAAGAGATGAATGCTCTTGTAACTGGCGTAGAGCAACATCGAAAATATATATTAGGCTCTTTTTCGTCAGAAGTAGCCGGGTTGCGGCAGGCTGCGTGGAAGAACGTGACAACACAGGTAAGATGGCAAAGTTTACACCTGCTTGCTGCGGCACCTAGGATACATCAGCTAGACAGCTACAGTAGGGTAATGTTACTGATAGAGCTGCCCACGTCCTCTACGGATCCGACTCAATTTCAACAGTACCGGTACTACCAAAATAGCTTGGCCTATGGTTTAGCAATAACTTTGCATTATCAAGGTAAATTCCGTCAACATATCTCGACTCGCGAGTGATCCAGTCGGTGGAACAAGTGGTGGGATTTGCAGTGTGCAGCCAAAAAAAGTGTTGCAGAATGGAAAAAATAGATGACAAAACGGGTGGTGAAAGCAATACCTCCTTCTAGGAGGCTCCTAGTCATAGCAGTTCAAAAGTTCACTGATATTTGTTTGGATTGTGCAATGTGCATAGCTGATTCTGCCTGCTTGCAAGTTTACATGTTCATTTTCACTTATGGTGCTACTTTGCATATGCACTGTTTTTATGAAATCACATTTTGTTTCTCCTTCGTTTTGTAATAGAAATTGCAAACTGGTAGGCCTACACAGTATAAAATGCACATCATTCCAGAAACCATGGTCTTTAGTGCTATAAAGACTTGCTCCTCTACAGCCAGAGATCTTTTGCTGGCACTGTTTGGTTGCAAATAATCCTCGCGCAATAGCTCACATAACTCCAATATTACGAGTTTCGGCAATAAGTTCTCGATCAGTCAATTGCAATGGATTAAGGCGATTTCTGTGCCACTTTCTGCTTTGCCGCACTGCTAGAATCGCAGCCATCATCAGCGGCTCTTCCAAATACACGCATAGCGAGCAGTCGCAGGTGCTCGTAAATTAACGAGGGAATCTGCGAGGTTCGGCTACCGAGAGTGTAGTTCATAATACCAAATTTCGAGTTACCGAGCTCGTGCGTCAATAGCGAGCTCGTTAACGTTTGCGAGGAGTGTTCATAATGCCGCCTGGGGCGGCATTATGAACTTTTCCTCGCTCGTTAAGTTAACGTGCTCGTTAGCCGTTTCGCTACCGAGCGATTTACGAGCGAGGAACTCGGTAAGGATTCTGGTATTACGAAGTAACCTCGTAAACAACTCGTAGACCTCTTACGCAAATCCGAGAGAATGCGTCAAAACGTTCACGTAACGTGCCGTTTACTCAGCAAAGTCGAGGTTTTTGCGATGTCATAGCTTTAGGTGCCGTGCCGTTTAGCACAGTGCCGCGTTGCAGTTTGTTGCAGGAGTCGTTTCTTGTTTATTTTGTGATGGTTTATGCAAGAAGAGATGAATGCTCTTGTAACTGGCGTAGAACAACATCGAAAATATATATTAGGCTCTTTTTCGTCAGAAGTAGCCGGGTTGCGGCAGGCTGCGTGGAAGAAAGTGACAACACAGGTAAGATGGCAAAGTTTACACCTGCTTGCTTCGGCACCTTGGATACATCAGCTAGACAGCTACAGTAGGGTAATGTTACTGATAGAGCTGCCCACTTCCTTTACGGATCCGACTCATTTTCAGCAGTACCGGTACTACCAATAGCTTGGCCTATGGTTTAGCAATAACTTTGCATTATCAAGGTAAATTCCGTCAACATATCGCGAGTGACCCAGTCGGTGGAACAAGTGGTGGGATTTGCAGAGTGCAACCAAAAAAAGTGTTGCAGAATATAAAAAAGAGATGACAAAACCGGTGGTGGAAGCAATACCTCCTACTAGGAGGCTCCTAGTCATAGCAGTTCAAAAGTTCACTGATATTTGTTTGCATTGTGCATAGCTGATTCTGCCTGCTTGCAAGTTTACATGTTCATTTTCACTTATGGTGTTACTTTGCATATGCACTGTTTTTATGAAATCACATTTTGTTTCTCCTTCGTTTTGTAATAGAAATTGCAAACTGGTAGGCCTACACAGTATAAAATGCACATCATTCCAGAAACCAAGGTCTTTCGTGCTATAAAGACTCGGCTGTTTTGCTGGCACTGTTAGGTTGCAAATAATCCTCGCGCAATAGCTCCCATAACTCCAATATTACGAGTTTCGGCAAACGGTATTCGGCAATAAGTTCTCGATCGGTCAATTGCAATGGATTAAGGCGATTTCTGTGCCGCTTTCTGCTTTGCCGCACTGCTGGAATCGCAGCCATCATCAGCGGCTCTTCCAAAAACACGCATAGCGAGCAGTCACAGGCGCTCGTAAATTAACGAGGGCGTCTGCGAGGTTCGGCTACCGAGAGTGTAGTTCATAATACCAAATTTCGAGTTACCGAGCTCGTGCGTCAATAGCGAGCTCGTTAACGTTTGCGAGGAGTGTTCATAATGCCGCCCCTGGTCTCCTCCTGCAGAAGGCGTTTTATGGTGCTGTTTTACGGTCTGGCTTCCAATGGCTCATGACATCATGTGACGTCACGATGTACTCATTTTGCGGAGCGATATCTCGGTAATTATGCGGATTTGAGACGAATGATGTATATTGCTGAAATGAGATGCAAAAAGTTCTACAAAATAACCCAAAGTTGTTTTAACCGATATAGATGACCTTTAACATATAAATTTAAATTCTACGCATGAGTCACATGGCGTCTGGCAAGACTCTATCTCTGTAGTTCGGTTGAAATTTTATTTACCGTTGCAAAATAGTTGAAACACGACTCGTACGGCATCCAGACAGGTAATGGCGTTAGTGGAAAAGCGCATTTACCCTACAAAAACGGCTATATTTCCCCTAATATAGGGTAGCCTACCGTAGGGTATCCACCCAACGCTGCGGAATTCAAAGACTAGCAACTGTGTTAATTTTTATTCCTATACGTTGCGTTTTCTGAGACGAGATAATAGAGAACAGAAAATATAACTCGAAATAATAACTAGGTTCAAATGCTCCTACGTATTGATAACATCGACGGTTGAAAACCGGAGTGTGCTATGTCACAATTTGCTAATCTGAGAAAAGCATGAAAAACGAAATTTTTTTGTCGTTTTTTCCAATAGATCCAAAACTCTAGATACCTTTGTCTGGATAATGCCGTGTGTCATGCATGCATAATAGAGGTACAATATAGTATGTATCACTTGGCTCAGCAAGCTTTCCTTATATTTTTTTTACCACAAAAAATGGACAGGACTGTTTGGTTTTTATTTTTTGCTAGGAGCAAAAGATGAAAACGGACATAGCTCAAATGTTTGCAATGTAAAGCAGTGATTTCGATTGTTGAAAGGTCTCATTTGACTAATATTACAATGAAATATTTTCAATAAAGAATTTTTAATGGAGTCTAAACTCCCTGGGGTAAATGTGAACATGAAACACCCAACATTTAACCAG